>PVHT021183576.1:2458797-2483595 GCA_004024745.2 Catagonus wagneri
TACTGACCCACCTAAAGTATAATCTCTAGCCATGGAGCTTTTACTTTGTCATATGTATTTTCTAAGCAGAAATTATTCATTATTATGCTTTCCTAGAATGTAAGATACCAGTGGGACTGAGCCATGCAAAATTCTAGCCAGATTCACAGGGTCTTATAGGCCAGGTATTACAGTGCCCATAGTAGGGATCTTTGCTGTGTCGACAACTATTCATATCTTCAAGAAACTTTGTTGTTCACCCATGGTGTCAGGAAGTCCTCCTAGATTTCCTCTCTCTCCCTCAAACTCTTCCCAAAATCAAGAGGTCAGCTGTCAGGGAACGTGAGCCTCCTGTAAACCCCTCCCCTATCTTCCTATTAGTCAGACACACTCAGCAGAAATGACATCAGCATATCTGAGAAAAGATAAGTATGACGTATGCAAGAAAGGGGGTGGGCGATGGTTAACACTTGTCCAAGCACAGGCTCAAGAGTTCATCCTCAGGGACTGACCTAGTAGCTGAGACCTGTGTCAATCCCCTGATCTGCCAAGTATAGCAGAGCTTGCTCTAGGAATCTGGTTTTCCACTGGGACTAAACTCACTTGAGAAATTGCTAACTGTATTTTTTTCCCCAATTCAGAATAAGTTTTTTCCTTCCTTTTGATTTAGGATATTGGCAACCCAAATTAGCAAGATTAAACAATGGTGGATCATATAATGCTTGGATCGCAGATAAACTTTCAGTTGAATCTGACTCTAAACCTTGGATCCAGGTATGTCTTATTAACCTGATAATATTTACTGCTATTGTAATAATAAAAAATGACAGTGATTTAGTAATTTCTTCATGCTGTTTTTGCAATGTTGCTAAGGAAAATAACAATGACTAGGTGCTAAGCACTGTTCTAAGTATTTGCCTACTCAAAATGAACCCTGTGAGGTTAGTTCCAGCAATGTTCTATTTTACAGGTGAAAAAATCTAAGGCACAGAGAGATGAACTAACTTCCCAGTGTCACACACAAGTAATTAGTGGTTGAGTTTAGATTCAAGCTCAGGTACTCTGCTCAAATATGGACCGCACTTAAACATTTTGTTAGTTTGCAAGGTGTTGATTCTTTGATTCTAAAAGCAGTTGTGCAATGAATTAAGGCCCCACCTGACTTGTTGACAAGGAGGTTTCTGTTTAATGGCTTTGTTCGTATTGCAGGTAGACATGCAAAGGGAAGTCATATTCACCGGGATTCAGACCCAAGGTGCTAAATATTACCTGAAGTCCTACTATACCATGGAGTTCTGTGTGGCTTACAGCTCTGACCAGAGAAACTGGCGGATCTTCAAAGGGAACAGCACACAGAACGTGATGGTCTGTGTGCACTATTGTTTCTTCCTCAGTCTAGGGTTACTATGTATCTTTTTTAAAAACCGTATTTCTGGGTGTTATACACATGAATGGATTAGTGCCTTATGGAGGAAAGTGGTAAAATGATACATCGGTGTATTACAAATTAAAGGGATGAGCCTGACTTCTGAAATTTCCAAACCACAGAAAACTTTGGGGAAAAAAATCTCTTTATCATCGAATTAAATACTCAGACTTCTCAGACTGGCAGATGGTACACAGCAGAGTAGAATGTCTGGTCTTGTGCCCAAAGGAGGCCAGGGTAAAAACTGGCCACCAAGAGTTTTTATTTTACTAACTTTTATAATGTATTTTGTTCTTTATTCCAGTGTCACTGAAGGAAATAGTAGTGTTAATACCGGTAATGCTCTGAGGCAGTCTAATTCTCAGATTTTGTTTTTGTTTTTGTTTTTTTCTTCTGCTCTGCTGGATCTCCCAGGGGCTCAAGCGCGGTCATCCCCAAAGACCCTAATTCTTCCCCTCCTCTCTTGTCCCCTCTGAATGCAAGAAATCAGCCCTTTGCATTATTATACTGATAACCTTGAATCACATTCATTTTTTCTGTAAATCATTATTTACTATATTATCATTCAGCTCTTTCTTTCCCTTTTTTTTTTTTTTTTTTTTTTGCCAAACCTGAGGCACTTGTAAGTTCCTGTGCCAGGAGTGGAATCTGAGCCACAGCGGTGATCTGTGCCCCAGCTGCAGCAGTGTCGGATTCTTAACCCCCTGCATCACAGTGGGAGCTCCCACTTAGTTCTAATAATAATTTATTTGCACTATATCTTAGAACAGATTGAGAAAATCTTAAATCAGGGCTCTTACCAATCAGTACTGGAGAGAGTACACAGATTACAGTTAAAGTTCATGGCTTAAAGATTTTTGCATCTATGTTCATGAGAGATAGCTGTGTGTAGTTTTGTTTACACTGTCTTTTAAATATCAAATATACTAGCTTTGTAAAATAAGTAGTGTGCTCACCTGTTCTAGGTTCTGGAAGATATTATCTAGTATTGGTGTTAGACCTTTATTTATTTATTTATTTATTTATTTATGTATTTATGTATTTATTGCTTTTTAGGGCTGCACTCGTGGCATATGGAGGTTCCCAGGCTAGGGGTCAAATCGGAGCTGTAGCTGCCAGTCTATGCCCTAGCCACAGCAACACAGGATCTGAGCCGCATCTGTGACCTACACCACAGCTCACGGCAACGCCAAATCCTTAACACACTAAGCGAGGCCAGGGATCAGACCTGCGTCTTCATGGATGCTAGTCAGATTCGTTAACCGCTGAGCCATGATGGGAACTCGTGGTGTTAGATCTTTAAACATTTGGTATAATTCACCAGCAAAATTACATGAACCTAGATATTTCTTTTCCGGGAATTTTAAAATTACAAGTTCAATATCTTTTTTAAAATTTTATTGAGGTATAGTTGATTTCAAATATTCTGTTAATTTCTGCTGTACAGCAAAGTGACTCTGTTTGAAGAATATATATATATATTCTTTTTCATTATGGTTTATCACAGGATATTAAATAGAGTTCCCTGTGCTATACAGTAGGACTCTGTTGTTTATCCCTTCTATATATTCCATTTCTTTAATAGTTACAGGCTATTCAGATTATCTATTTCATGTTGGGTGAATTGGGATATGTTGTGTTTTTCAGTAAATTGATCCATTTCTTCTGAGTTGTTAAATTCATGTGTATAGGGTTGTTTGTAGTATTCCCTTATTATATCTTTTGATATCTGCAGGGTCTGTAGCAATAGTCACTATTTCATTTATGATATTGGTAATTTGCATTTCTTTTTGTTTCAACAGTCTTACTAGAGATTTGCCATTTTTTTTTATCTTTTCAAATAACTGGCTCTTTGTTTCACTGCTCTTATCTCTTGTTTTTCTGTTTTCAATCTTACTGATTTCTGTTCTTATCTTTTGTTTTAGTTGGTTCTTTTAGACACTCTTCTGGCAGGAAAAGGGTACAGAGCACAGTTTCTTAACTGCCAGGTAGAGGAGTTCCCATGGTGGTTCAGTGGTAAGGAACCCAACTAGTATCCATGAGGATGCGGGTTCGATCCCTAGCCTCACCCAGTGGCGTGAAGGAAGGATCTGGCATTGCTGTGAGCTGTGGTGTAGGTCACAGACTCAGCTCAGACCCCACGTTGCTGTGGCTGTGGCCTAGGTTGGCAGATTTGGCTCCGATTTGACACCTAGCTTGGGAACTTCCATATGTCGTGGAAGACAAAAAATAAACAATAAAATTAACTTCCAGGTAGAGGTCAAAGTCCATTCCCCACTTAGCCTCCTCGGGTGACAGCAGAGCTGGGACCACACCTCTTTGCTGCTGGGCGAGGGCAAAGACACTGACACTGTGGGAAGTGGGAGCCTTATTAGGAGCTGGAAGGGATGACAATCCTGGGTCTTTACTTGGCCTTCCCTGATACCACCCCAATGAGGGTGTTGGGGTGCCTCAGAAGAGTTGCACGGAAGTCTAGGCTCCCATTTGGCCTTTGCTACTATGGGTAGGAGTGGGGGGGCACAGGTTTTCTATGATGTTTGGCTTGAAGTAGAACAATGTTGTCTTAAAGTTTTCTGTCTTGTTAGGCAGCCCTTTCCTGGTTCTGAGGGAAAAAAAAAAGTTTTATTTGCTGGGGTTGGCTGTACTTATTAGTGATTCCTGGATCGTGGCTTCTTCACTTCTAATTCAGTATATGAGGTAAAAAGAACACGCAGGGGACTCACCACGGTGTTGTTCCTTGGGTCCTGAGAACCCTGGACAGTCTGCCTTCTCCTCTCCACCTTTCAGAGTCTTTTTTTGTGTTCAGTTGTACTCAGCAGGAGGAATAGGGCAAAGCACATCTATACTATTTTCCTGAAGTGGAAGTGTCCCCAATTATCTAAGACCACATGGATTTCGTTCAGGCTACATGAAAACTTAATATTACAATATTAAATTGGACCAAAATTGTATTACAGAATCACTTTATAGAAAATGTGTATATAACTAAAATTGTCTCTTTTCCTCTAGTATTTTAATGGCAATTCGGATGCCTCTACAATAAAAGAGAATCAGTTTGATCCACCTATTGTGGCTAGATACCTTAGGATCTCTCCAACTAGATCCTATAACAAACCTGCCCTTCGATTGGAGCTGCAAGGTTGTGAGGTTAACGGTAAGGAACACAGACGTACTATTTTCTCACTGCCACTCAGAAAATCGAGATTTGGGAGGTATGGGAGAATGGGGAAAATTTTTAGTTCTCTTCAATCGCTTAGTCTCCTTAAAAAAGTCCTTTGTGACACAGAGGTTCCACTCAGGTAAATTCTCATCGTGACTTAGTCCGAGACTGATTCTAGCAGCCAGAGGGCAGGCATCATCTCTCTGAATGGTACCTGGATGCTATGGACACTGCCCTGATCATCCAAGGAAGGGCCCTGGCTTAGAATGACTTCCAGTGGCCCTTTTTCAAATTATCAGAGATTCAGGCTAGTCTGACTCTTCTCAAGTCTTCCAGCAAGGTCACTCAGACTATAATGTAATAAAAGTATCTAGAACATTACTGGCATATATTAGTTGTTCAGTGACTGTTTTTGAAATATAAATCTGCTTCCCAACTTCCTGAAACTTTGATTGCACTCTGTACTCTGTTTCACACTCTATGTTGGTACCCAAGCCTTTTCTATTCAGGCTTCTGTTTTTCAGGGGATATAATGTGACCTGTGGTATAAATAAAGCTAGGTAATCATAAATGGCCATAATAAAATTATAGTGTGTATAACAAGATGTTTAAGAGTCTTCTAAACTATTATGCTTCTCCGACTTTTTTTTTTCTTCTTAGGGCTACACATTTGGCACATGGAAGTTCCCAGGCTCGGGGCCGAATCAGAGCTACAGTTGCTGGCCAACACCATAGCCATAGCAACATACAATCCGAGCCGTGTCTGCAACCTACACCACAACTCACTGTGACACCAGATACTTAACCCACTGAATGAGGTCAGGGGTAGAACCCACATCTTCATGGTTACTAGTAGGGTTCACCACTGAGCCACAAGAGGAACTCCAAAATTTAGGCTTTTCTTCTTCTTCTCCTTCTCCTTCTCCTTCTCCTTCTTCTTCTTCTTCTGCCACATGTGTGCCATATGGAAGTTCCCAGGCTAGGGGTCAGCTGCCAGTTTGAACCACAGCCACAAGGAACGAAGGATCCTTAACCCACTGTCGAAGCCAGGGATTAAACTCACATCCTCACAGTTACTAGTCAGGTTCATTTACCACTTAGCCACAACTGAACTTCTCTGACTCTTAAAGTGGTGCTTTCCAACATATTTTACTCCAAAGCACATACAGACAATAATACCTGTCTAGCAGTCTGGGGTAAAAGAATGAAGCAGTTGACCCTGGGCTTGTCTGATCCAGGCACCATCCAGCTGCTCACGGGTTGAGAGAAGAGGGAGATGTATACACAGGCACAGCTGAAACTCGCTGTGGCACATCTTTTGGGAGCTCCCGCGCCTTCTTTCAGGATAGAGAGGAAAAGTCACAGCTCACAGTGGAGAACGTAGCTGAACCTAGGAATCAGTTTCTCATCAAAGCAAATAATAGTGCAGTAAACTCTTGACATTCGTAAGGGATGTGGATTTGGCGTCTTACCAATGCGCTTATAGCCATGGTATATAACATCTCCCACGTAAAATGCACATTTTTTTTTACAGGCAGGGAATCTCCTTGAGATTTCTCCATAAACATTGTTTTTTTTTTCTTTCCATGTAATTTATGATGTATATGTACTATGTTCAGATCACAATGCCTAGCTACCCTAAAATGTGACATTTAACAATGTTTGTCTATTTAAAACCCCTATTTTCCATACCAGAAGGGTTATTTTTTAAAATCTCTTCACGTTCTAAAAAACAAAAACAAAAAAAAATGGGCGTTCCCATTGTGGCTCAGTGATTAACGAACCCAACCAGCATCTCTCAGTGAGTTAAGGATCCAGCACTGCTGCGAGCTGCGGTGTAGGCTGCAGACATGGCTTGAATCCAGCGCTGCTGTGGCTGTGGTGTAGGCCGGCGGCTATAGCTCTGATTGGACCCCTAGCCTGGAAAACTCCATATGCCATGGGTGTGGCCCTAAAATGACAAAAAGACCCAAATAAATAAATAAATAAATAAAATAAAACTGCTTCACGTTCTTGATATTTATATAATAAGTCTTAGAAGCAGCCTTTCTTCTTTTAAACCTTTTTTTTTTTTTTTATGGAGAAAGTAAGGTATCACTTCAAGGGAATTCCTGCATGACTTACTAGCAAGGACAAAGTGTCACAGAGATGATGATAGTGGGCAGTCAGCTGGACTCACTCACTAAATATGCTTCTTGCATTCCCAGGTCACTTGCTGTCTGTGACATTTAAATTCATACCTTGGCAAAATCTTAAAGGCGTATAACATGAATCGCCCTCAAAAGGTTAAAAAGAGAACATTAAATGTGACTACCGAGGCCTACTATAACCTCCTCTTTGTAGCTTTTGTTAGAAGAAGAAAGTGTGTTTTTATGTACATAGATAGTTTAGGAGTGTTGCCTGCCTCAAAGCAAAGACCAAACATTCCATGATGTCTGAAGGAGGTAAATGTGTTTAGATGTTTAGGACATGGTATTTAGCGTCAGATTGCTTGGGCTCAAATCTAATTTCTGATTCTTCCAACATGTTATTTTAGGCAAGCTACTTTTTCTTGTGCTTTTGTTTTCTCATTTGGAGATATCTGAGAGCATTAAGGAACACATGTAAAGCTTGAAAACAGGGTTTAGCCCTTAGACAATAAGTGGTCATTGCTGTGATGTTTGTTTTTGTTGTTACTTAGCATTCAAATTATTTCTTGTCTCCTCTGAAGTACAGAGCGCTATGCAAGGAATATCAGTGGTGTGTAATTAATCACATTATTGTCTCTTGACAGGATGCTCCACACCGCTGGGTATGGAAAGTGGAAAGATCGAAAACAAGCAAATCACAGCTTCCTCGTTTAAAAAATCTTGGTGGGGAGATTACTGGGAACCCTTCCGTGCCCGTCTTAACGCCCAGGGCCGTGTGAATGCCTGGCAAGCCAAGGTGAAATGTCTCCTGTGAATGGAGTTCTCTCAGCCTTTCAGAAAAAAAAGCGTAGGCTTTCGCTACAGGGAACATGGACGGTCCAGGAAGCCAGAGCTGTTTCTGCAGATTACGATCCCAGATTTGAGAACTAGGATGTGTGTTGCCTTGAGAGCTTTAGCTCGAACTTTGTCTTAGAAGTTATTTATCATCTCTGTGGTTCTTGGTCTAGTCTCTATTTAAACTAAGAGTGGGCAAAATTTTTCTGCAAAGGGCCAGATAATTTTTAAGCTTTTTGAGCCATACAGTTTTTTGGTCAACTCTCAGCTATTCAACTCTACCACTGTAGAAGAGAGCAGCCACCAACAATATGTAAATGAATGAGCATGGCTGTATTCCAGTAAAATCTTATTTATAAAAACAGACAGTTGGCCGCTTTTGGTCTTGGACTGTATGTAGTTTGCCAACTCCTGATTGAAACAACTATCATTAGGGATAAATGACTCAGATTTGCAACATCTTCTTTTCTTTTTGTTTTCCTTACAATTTGGTAATATTTTTCATTTTCTTAAGAGTGTCATTTAAAATTTTTTGTTCCCATTTTTTGAGAACTTTATGACATTCCTTTAGAGTTGGTGGCATGATAAAATACTGTGAAACCAGGTTTATATGTCTGTTATCTAAGTTTAACAAGACTCTCATGGAGAGTTACATTGCCCTTGATATCAGCCAACTGAGAAATCCGGGTAACTTAGTTCTAGGGTAATTATTAATGATTGACTCATATTTATTTCATTCTTCAGCTGACCTGGAAAGTCATAACAGAATCACAGATCAGAACACTCTTATCAACCTAGAAATCTTGTCAATCTAGAAACAGTTCTCTATTTTCTATCCTCCTAATTCCCTCCCTTAAGAAACCTACACTCCCATTCCTTGGACTCTCTATAGAATTCCATGTCCTAATTTTAAATTAGGCCACCAGAAAGGGAAGGGAATTGTGTGGTGCCAGTGGAGTAAAGAGAAGCAACTGGGGCAATAGAATCAATTTGGGGAACCAATATCTGTACCTTGAAACTCATTTCTGGACTATCATAGAATCAGAGAATGTTAGAAAGAGAGGAGTTTCACAAAGAATCTGGTCCAGATTTTCCTTTTAAGTCCAAACACAAAGGAAATTAGATAAGTTTAGCTTAGCCTGGTGACAGAATCAGAACACCACTCTACTGATAAAGAGATCAATGCTTCTTGCACCATTTGAAGCAACCCAAACACCTTATTTGCAGATTTGTAAAGGGGAAAACTTAGAAGCACAGAAATTAAAGTAATTAAAGTAATAATGTTGTTTAACATTATGTTTACTTAATTTCTGTAATATAAATAAAATAAAAAAATAAATTAAAGAGAGAGAGATGATATTAACCAATTCTTTCATGAATGGCCCTTTACACCAACCTTGTCCCTTCCATCCCCATCAATTTTATAGCCTTTAAAAAAATTTCTCTCTATATAATTTGCTCTTAGTCTTTGTGATATAATAAAGGTTCTAAAGATAAAGTTTTAATGCAGTCATTTTAAGTCTGGAATTTTAGGTCAAACAATTTCACTTAACCTTCAGTTAGTATGAAATATCTTTTATTGGGTTTCTTTAGAGATGCTGAAAAATCTCAGCTAGGCATATGCAGGTATGCATGCAGACTGAAGTGTCTCTCCCTCTTTTATGCCTATAAAAATCCTCTAGCTATCTACATGTATTTTGTATCACTCATACAACCTTGATTTGAAAACACACTAAAACACCAACAAACGTCACTAGAGGTAATTACAAAACTATCTAATAGTTATTTTATTTCAATTAATTTGCTTTAAAAATACAGTAACATGTAACTGCATACATAGACATATGTGTATACATGTATACACAGACATGCACATATGAGTGATACTGAGAAAACAGATCGAAATTCATTACTTCATACATAATTGAATGAGACAATGGGCCGTGATAAATCTCTCAAAGATGAAATTACCATCTCAGATTGCTCTAAAACTCAATTTGTCTTTCTGATCCTCTTTATCCAAATGCCTATCACCAAACATGTGAATAGGCATTTTGTTAGGCCAGAGACAGGACAATTACTGTCCAGCCTGGGCATAGCTTTATTAGGTCTCACAAATACTACTACATTTATTTGAAATGTCAGAAAAGAAGAAATTGGAATTCATTCCTGTTTGACATTAGCAATGAAAAGATAAGTGGGGCTTTTCTAAAATAAGTTGAACAGACAGAGGACGCTATCTAGTTCTTCCCCAGATAATTTTTCAGCAATATCATCATAATATTTAGACAAGCTTGCTTAAGTGAAGAACATTGACAGATAATTTAGGAATTTAATATTTTGTCAAATAAAATTCATTTATTCGTCCATTCAGTGACTAGTTATTGAGCAGCATCTGTGTACCTTACATTGTGGTAAGTACCTGGAAAAAAACTAAGTCCCTGCCTTCAAAGAGTAAGGAAACAAATAGCTAAATGTGTGAAATATTCCAAGGTTTTATATATGTACAGAAAAGCAGGAGCAAGGAAGGCTTCTAGGAGAAGGGAAATCCTCAAGGATGGGACAGAAATCTGCTGAGCTCGGTACATTTTTAGGTATCTTACTCTAAAAAAGCAAAGGTTTTAACATCTGTCTCATTCGTTGATCTTTTCATTTTCATAGGCAAACAACAACAATCAGTGGTTGCAGATTGATCTGCTCAAAATCAAGAAGATAACTGCAATCACAACCCAGGGTTGCAAGTCTCTGTCCTCTGAAATGTTCGTGAAGAGCTACACCATCCAGTATAGTGACCAGGGAGTCGAATGGAAATCTTACAGAGAGAAATCCTCGATGGTGGACAAGGTACGGGTGGTATCTTGGCCAAAGGAAAATAGTCTGAAAACTGCTGTGATCACAGGACCTCAGTTTGCAAACATCTCTCTGCATTTGATAAATATGCACTGACATGCATTACTCTTCCAAATCCCCTCTCTGTAGGTACTTGGTCTCAGGACAGGGATATGCACACTACCTTTCTGCTTTGACTAAGCCACATATAAAATACAACAGGGGATAGTATGAAGCTTGATTAGCTCTGGTTGAGAAAGATGGCAAAAGGGTTGTCCCCACTTGCTTGAGCTGTGTGACAAATTAACATGGACCGGGTGAAAAACACTCATTTCTCACAGTTCTGGAGGCTGGAATCCTAGATCAGGGTGCCAACATGGTCAAGTTTTTGGTGAAGGCAGTCTTCCTGGTTGTGCCTTCCTATGGTCTTCCTTGGTGGAGGCACACAGAAAGATGCCATGAGGGCTCTACCCCCATCCTAGTCCTAATCATCTCCCAAAGGCCCCACCTTTTAATACGAATCCACTGGGGGATTAGGCTTTCAACATAATTTTAGAAGGATACAAATATACTATCTATAACAGGGATCTAGAAAACCTATCATAGTAGCATTAGCTTGGGTAAACTTGTTATTCATAGCTAATCAAACACTTGTTGCCATATGGCTTTCTGTGTCATACTGTTACTAAGCAGAAAACAATTGTTAGCCTTCTTGATGAGGAGACTAATTTCCTGCAAGATGAACTGATCCATTGTATTCCGAAATTCCTAGTTACGGTTTTAAACTACTATCAGAGGCAAAGCTAAGGAAATGAACCTGATATTCCAGGAAACGGAATTGGGCTGAAACCAATAGGAGGGGCAACACAGAAGAGTATAAACGTTTACCTAATGCTCATCATGGGCTCAGCGCTGATCTCAGTTAGTGAATTTGAACCTCTCTCTTTAAACCCCTGGGTTGTTTAATTGTTTCTTTTGGTTATGGTTTGTTATGGTTTATTTCTCACTGTATCAAGATGTCCTCAGAGCAGGATAAACATAATTTTCATAAACACATAGTGACTTAGTTTTTCAATGCATATAAATCTTATGGAACTTGCTGGGGATAACAAAAAAAAAAAAAGGCCTACAACACAGTTTGGTTGAGATGATAGGGCATATGACAAAAAGAATAAATAGAAATACATGACTGCATTTTATTTTAAATGATAGTAATAGCTAACCAGTTATTGGTGCCCAATATCTGGCACCTACTAAACACCTGTCATATGTTTGCCTACTGTTTAAAATCTTTACAATTTGGAGTTCATGTCATGGCACAATGGAAATGAATCCAACTAGGAACCATGAGGTTGTGGGTTCGATCCCTGGCCTCGCTGAGTAGGTTAAGGATCTGGCGTTGCCGTGAGCTGTGGTGTAGGTCACAGATGCGGCTCGGATCTGGCATTGCTGTGGCTGTGGTGTAGGCTGGCAACTACAGCTCTGATTAGACCCCTAGCCTGGGAACCTCCATATGCTGTGGGTATGGGCCTAAAAAATAAGTAAAATAAAATATTTACAGTAACTTCTACAACGTAAAAGTTATTATCCCTATTTTGCCAATGAGGAGAGACTGTAAGTAATTTGCTCAAAGTCACGCAGCTACAAAGGGGCTGAAGGCAGGAACTGTTTTGCAGCTGCTTCACAGCACCATAGCAGATTTCTTTATTTTTTCCCTATTTCAAACTCAGATCATGGGTGAGGGGATATCCCTAAAGAGGTATGTCTGGAGTGTGATTTCATAACTAATTGAAGATCATCCTTGTAATAACTGTACGTGTTCATTGATGCTCACAGTTTGAACTAAAAGGATAAAAAAATTATCTGTTATTTCTTTAAAATATAGTTCATATACAATATTATGTTAGTTTCAGGTATAAGAATTTTATATCCACTATTACTGTCATTAAAGATTTTCTCATATTTTGTTTTCAGATTTTTGAAGGAAATAATAATATCAAAGGACATGTGAAGAACTTTTTCAACCCACCAATCATTTCCAGGTTTATACGCATCATTCCTAAAACATGGAATCAAAGTATTGCACTTCGCCTGGAACTCTTTGGCTGTGATATTTACTAGAATTGAATACTCAAAAAGACAGGAGGGACTCAAAGATATCAAACCATTTAGAGTGGGCAATTTATTTTGTAGCTATTTTAAATATTAAAATTTTTCCATTATTTCCCTTTTTTCTATTAGAGAATAAAATTTTATATGTGAAATCTTTATGATATAGCTCCTTATAACCACTATTGTTTCTGCATTAATTTGAATATAAGTAAGAAAATACCAAGAAACAATGAGACCACTTACCTTTCACTGATTAAAAATGCTAAAGTAATATTCATGTATTTAACATTTTTATTTATAGTTCTTTTAAACCCTATTCACATTAATAAAAGAGATATTACTTTTTAAGCCATTTATAAACCTGGATAACTTTCACTCCTACATTTTTCTTTAAAAGAACTGTGATTTAAGAGTATAGGAAACAAGCAAGATCTCTAAATGGCTTGTTTTTCTTGACAATGGAGAGACAGTTTTATCTTACTCTATGAAACGTGCTTAAAAATACCCTGTCATACTGACAGAACAGTGATTTTTCTGCCTCTCTAAAGACACAAGTAAGCATGTTTTCAGTAATCCTGCTGAATTTGTGAATCTAGCCTGGTCTCCTTTGGGACTGAGTGCACGTACTGATGCTCAGGGTTAGAGATCAGTAATAGAACTGATCTAAAATAGCCATTGGATGGCTCAACACGTGACCTTGGCTTCACTCTAGGTGGTATTACATGGCACAGTTTCAGAACATAGGCTAGCCTAAGGGAAAGCTAATACTTGTAAAATGAAGTATTGGAGTCACTGGCCCAAATGCAGCTGTTCCTACTAGAACTGGCCCCTGGCCAAGCTGGAAAACAGTTGAAATTGTCTTTTAGTGCCCCTCTCTCTGTGGCCCCAAGCACCCCCCCCTTCTTCCTCTCCCCCTTCCCCTCTCCCTTTCAAGCACTCCCTTTCCTGGCATCAAATGATTCTATAAGACACTGGGAGACTGGGGAGACGTCTAGCATCATTTAAGTCACATAAGATAGATTGTCACTGGTGAGGCTACCTATTTTAGTGGAACAAACCATCCTAAAACTTAGTGCTTAAAACAATTACAAATTTATTATTTCTCACAATTCTGTGGGCTGACTGGGCGCAGCTTGGTAGTTTTACTGCTTGCTTCATTTGGGGTCCCTAGCAAGTTTATAGTCAGACAGAGACTGTAGCCAGAGCCATCAGGAGGCTCGGCTGAATGTTGGGACAGCTGGTCCCCTGTCCCTTTTCAAGTAGTCTCAGATTCTCCCCTTACTGCATAGCTTCTCCATGTGGTCTGTTCTCTTGGAATCTCCAACAAGTCAGCTAGACTTCTTATAGGGTGATAGAGGCTCCCAAAAGCAAGTGATCAGGAGGTAGGAAGTAGAAGCTGCCAGTCCTTTCAAAGTTAGGCCCAAAACAGGCACAGCCCCAATTCTGCTGCTTTCAACTGGTTCATACAAATCACAGGCCAGTCTAGATGCACTGTAGAAAAAAATGACACAAAGGGGGTCCCAGGAGACCTAAGTCACTAGGAGCATCTTTAGATGCTAACTACCAGAGTTATTGCACCCATGGGTAGGGTGAGCATTATGAATGCGTACAGGAGCTTCAAACATCTAGGAAACGCTGGCTTTCTTTTTATGTTTAAAATTGTTTAGCTTGAGGAATAGTTAAAAAATAAAATAGTGTACAAAATGTTGGTGTATATGTGAATTGTAAAAAATTTCCCAAGTTAATACCTCCATATAGTTACTTTTTTTTTTAAATGAGGATGCTGAAGATCTACTCTTAGCAAATTGCAGTTACACGATACAAAATTATTGCCTGTGGTCACCATGCTGTACTGATGATTCTCAGAACTTATTCATCTTACAACAATAAGTTTGTATCCTTTTACTAACCCTGTCCTTTTTTTTTTTTTTCTGCAGCACCCTTAGGTACAGCAATGACAGACCCTTTGTTCTATTTTAGTGGAACAGTGGGAACTCCTACCAGCCTTTTCTTATTTCCCCTACCAGCCAGCCCTGGCAACCACCATTCTACTCTTTGTTTCTATAAGTTACACTTTTTTTTTTAGGATTCCACATATAAGTGATACTATGCAGTACTTGTCTTTCTCTGTCTAGTTTATTTCACTTAATATGATATGCTCCAGATTCATCCCTGTTGTCACAAATGACAAGATTTTATTATTTTTTATGGCTGAATAATACTCCATTGTATTTTCTTTGTCCATTCATCCATCTACATATACTTAGGTTGTTTCTACATGTTGGCTTTTGTGAAAATGCTGTAATGAACATGAGAATGCAGGTATCTCTTTAAGCTAGTGGTTTTCCTCCCTTTAGATACTCAAGTGGATTGCTGGATCATAGGGTAGTTGTATTTTTAATTTTTTGAGGAATCTCCATACTTTTTTCTATAGTGGCTGTACCAGTTTACATTCCAGCAGTACACAAGGATTCCCTTTTCTCCATATCCTCACCAACACTTGCTCTTATTTCTTGTCTTTTTGATAACAGTCATTCTAGCAGGTGTTATGTGATATCTCCTGGTTTTGATTTATAGTCCCATGATGATTTGTGACATTGAGTGCCTTTTCATATACCTGTTGGCCATCTGTCTATCATCTTTGGAAAAATGTCTATTCAGGGCTTTCCCCGTTTTTAAATTGAGGTATTTGATGTTTTTGTTCTTGAGTTATGAGTTCCTTAAATATTCATGATATTAAGCTCTTGTTGATTATGTGGTTTGCAAATATTTTCTCTCATTTCACAGGTTGTGCCTTTGCATTTTGTTGATGGTTTCCTTTGCCCAGAACCTTTTTAGTTTGGTATGGTTCCATTTGTTTACTTTTGCTTCTGTTGTCTTGCTTTGGGTATCATATCCAAAAAAAAATTAAGACCATTGTTGAGGAGCTATCGCATTTATCTTATTCTAGAAGTTTAATGATTTTAGTATTATATTTATTATATTTTGAGTTGACTTTTGTATGTGGTGTAAGACAGAGTTCCAATTTCATTCTTTTGCATGTGGATGTCAAGTTTTCATACCATTTGTTAAAGAGACTATTGTTTCTCCATTGTGTATTTTTGGTGCCTTTGTCAAAAATGAACAGACCATATATTTGTCAGTTTATTTCTAGGCTTTGATTCTGTTCCATTGGTCTGTGTCTGGTTTTAGGCCAATACCACACGCTTTTGATGACTATAGCTTTCTTCCTTTCTTTGTATTAAAGTTTAGTTGACTTACATGTTGTGCCAATTTCTGCTGTAATATCTTGGGATAGATGAAGATAGAAGACAATATAAGAAAAGGAATATGTATCCATGTATGTATGTGTGTATGTTTCCGCGTGCGCATGTGTGTGTGTGTGTGTGACTTTACTACAGCTTTGTAATATAGTTGTAATCAGGAAGTATGATGCCCTCACCTTCCCTCTTTGTACTCAAGATTGCTTTATCTAAAGTCAGGGTCTTTTGTGGGTCCAAGAAATTTTAGGATTGCTTTTTCTATTTCTGTGAAAAAAAGCCATGGAATTTTGAGAGGGATTGCATTGAATCCGTAGATTGCTTTGGGTAGTATGGACATTTTAACAATATGCATTCTTGCCTTCCATGATAGAAAATGTCTTTACATTTAACTGTCTTTGATTTCTTAATGTTTTATACTTTTCAGTGTACAGATCTTTCACTTATTTGAGTGAATTTAGTTCTAAGTATTTTTTTTTAATTCTGTTATATATGGGGTTGTTTTAATTTCTCTTTTCAGTAGTTCACTCAGTGTATAGAAATAAAACTGATTTGGTATCCTACAATTTTACCGAATTTAGTTCCACAAGTTTTTTGGGGGTTGAGCCTTTAGGATACTCTACGTATAAGACTATGTCATCTGCAAATAACAATTTTACTTCTTTTTTTCAGATTTGGATGCCTTTCATTTTGTTTGTACATAATTGCTCCAGTTGTAACTTCCAATTGTATTTTGACAGGAAATAGTTAACATAGGCATCCTTTCCTTATTCTTGATCTTAGAGGAAAAGCTTTCAGCTTTTCACTGTTCAGTATGATGTTAGCTGTGAGCTTGTTGGATATGCTCTGTATTATGTTGAGGTGCATTTCATCTATATCTAATTTGAGAGTTTTTATAGTGAAAGAATACTGAATTTTCTCAAATGCTTTTTCTGCATCTATTGAGATGATATGATTTTTATCATTAATTTTTTAACTTGTATATCCCACTTATTGATTTGCATATGTTGAACCACCTTGAATCCCAGGGGTAAATCCCACATGATCACAGCATATGACCCTTTTAAGGTGCTGCTGAATTCAGATTGCTAAAATTTTGGTGAATATTTTTGCATCAGTGTTCATCAAGGATATTGACCTGAAATTTTCTTTTCTTGTGTGTACTTACCTGGCTTTTGTATTAGGGCAATGCTGGCTGGCCCTGTAAAATGAATTAGAAATGTTCCCTCTTCTTCAATTTTTTTGGAAAAGTTTTAGAAAGATTGGTGTCAATTCTTCCTAATATGTTTAGTAGAATTCAACTGTGAAGTCATCTGGTCAGTTTCTGGATATTTATCTTATTCTATTTGGAATATATTTTCCTGTTTCTTCCTTGTTCTAGATTCTCTGCATTTGTTTCTGTGTATTAAATAAAACATCTGCCTCTTCCAGTCTTGACAAACTGCCTCAGGTGGGAGATAAACCTCATAAGTCAGCACAGCCTGAGCTCCGGGCTTCCTCTCAAACTTTTGTGATCAACAAGTCAGTCACCTTCCTTGTTCCTAGTGGTTCCTAGTAGACTAGAGTGTGTCAAGGCCTGCCATTGTCCCAAAGGCAGTGGGAAATGTCCACATAGCTGTTTAAGGTCTTGTTATTAACTATCTGTCCCATCAGTTCTCTGATGCAGGCTAATGGGAAGCCTGATATGCAAGCAGCAACTAAGAAAATCAGGATAGTCATTAGATATGCGGTACAGATCCCAGCAGGGAGAAACTTGGACGTGGGTGTTTTTGCCTCCTCACTCTGTGCTAAGCCAGTGGGAACAGCCTCTGGTAGTACCGGCGTACCCATACAGAGTCACCTAGCCCCATCAGTACCCAGAGCTAGGTGAATGGGAGTCAGTTCCTCATCGGCAGCCATAATATCTGTTGCCCACATGGGTGGGCAAGTTTCTTCCAGGGAGAAGCTGGAGTCTTGTGTCACAGGTGCAGCAAGCTAGGGGAGACAGCAGGGGATAGGCTTACTAGCTTTTTCAGTCTCCTGAGAGGATCCCAGTCAGCTTGCACATGCAGGCTGATCAGCAGAACCAAACAGCAGCTAGGAAAGTATACAGTCAAATCCCTTCTAAGGAGAAACTGGGAGGTGAACGTTTTTGCCTGTTCTCTCTGTGCTAAACCCTGGGAGGGGAGAGCTATAAGAAGTGTTTGCATGCCTGTTAGAAAACTGCTTTTTTTTTTTTAATTAACTTTTTTTTTCTTTTTTGCCCCCACCCATGGAATTAGGAAGTTCCCCAGCCAGGGATCCAATCCGAGTCACAGCTGCACCCTATTCCACAGCTGCAGCAATGCCGGATCTTTAATCCACTGCACTGGCCCAGGGATCCAACCCTGACTGCTTCAGAGACAATACCGGATCCTGAGCCTGCTGCATCGCAGCGGGAACTCCAGAAAATTGCTTTTTACATTTTTTATAGGGTCTTGTGGGACTCTCGCTGCCAAGCCCTGTTGACAATCAGAGCTAGGTGATTTGAGCACCCATTCCTCAGGTGGCGGTTTCAAAAGTTAGAGCACAAATGTCCAGGGAGAAGCAGGTGACTTGGTTTTTGTTGCTGTTGCTGTTGATGTTGCTGTCAGCCAGAGGGAGACTGCAAGGGACATGCCCACCAGCTCTTTTCGAGTCTCAGGATCCCAGTCAGCATTCAGATACAGGCTGATACAGACCCTCAGCCAGCAGCTGGGAAAGCTTGCCCTCAAATCTCTTCTAGCACAAACTGGGAAATGAGATTTTGACTGTCCCTTTGTACTGAGCCCTCACACTTTGCTGGGAGGGCTCAAGTGTCCTTTAACAACTCTTTCTCTATATGCTGTGGTCCTGCAGGACCAGTGAATGCCAAACTCCGCTGGCTCTCTGAGCTAGGTGAGTTGGGGATTCTCAGCCCTCTGGTGGCAGTTGTAGAGGTTGTAACACTAGATGTGTGATCCAAACCTTTGCTCACAGGGAGAAGCTGGGAACTTGGGAGTTCTCTCCTGATTGAAGGGCACTATGCTGGGGGTGGAGTTTATGGTGATGGTGCACCTCAGCCTCTCCTACCCATTTGCATGTCCGTATTTTCTCAGTCACCCAGTGTGTAGGCGTCACTCAATTTGTATCCAGATTTCTCTCAAAAGAAAATAACCCATGTGGGGTTCCCATCGTGGCTCAGCGGTAATGAGTCCAACTAGTATCCATGAGAACGCTGGTTTGATCTCTGGCCTTACTCAGTGGGTTAAGTATCCAGTGTTGCCGTGAGCCATGGTGTAGGTCACAGATGTGGCTTGGATCCCACATTGCTGTGGCTGTGGTGTAGGCTGGCAGCTAGAGTTCTGATTCAACCCCTAGCCTGGGAACCTCCATATGCCATGGGTGTGGCCCTAAAAAGACAAAAAGGAGGGAAGGAAGGAAGGAAAGAAGGAAGGAAGGGAGGGAGAGAGGAAGGAAGGGGAAGAAAAGAAAAGAAAAGAAAAAAGAAATTAACACACGTGTAGTCGTATACTCAGTGAATCCATGGGAGGAAGGAAAACCTGGAGTCTCACTATCTCACCATGTTGGTCAGTCCAAAACATTGTCTTTCTAATATTGTATACCCCTTACTGCTTCTCTTTAATGATTCATGTCACTGTTCCACCAAAATATCTCTTATTTTCATTCTGCTGAGAGCAAAACGGTGTTATCTAAATGGGAAGGAAAAACTCCTTTGGTCTCTCCAAGGCCAGCATCATGGGTGTGTGCTCCGTTAAGTTACAAAGAGCCCCCGAACCAAGAGGGGGCCCATGTTTAGTTTAATACTCCGTGGTCACCCTTTTGAAACTCTTAATTTTTTAACAAGAGGTTATACAGTTTCATTTTCAGTGGGCCCCACAAATTAGGCAGCTAGCTCTTGGTCCCTCTATTGAAAAAATGGGCAAGACCTCTTCCAATTTAGAATCTGCCAAAGTATAATAAAGGCAATAAAATAAAATACTAGGAGTAACAGGTAGGAGAAGAGATGAGAATGGTGCGTGAGGTCCAGCTTCATTATCCTATATATGGAAAAAAAAAAAAAAGGCCACAAAGCTTTGACAAAGCCTGACACCATGGCTTATGTTAAAGCTAAAACCAGAAACCAGGTGATCAGACTCTCAGCCTCTCTTTCAGTCTGGTTTCTCTTCCAAAAGGGAACAGTAATGTTTATGATTCATCCACCCGGAAGGTAAATACTAATATTGATCAATAATGACTATTGATTGATTTGATATATACTTGTTTGGGAATCAATGAAATGTTGGGGTTATATACTGTGTAGAAATATTAAAACCCCTCTTATTTTGAAATAAAAAGCACTTCCATATTTTTATTCTTCTCTTTGAAGTCATTTAAATAAAATTACAACCTTTGCTATGTAGTATATTCTCCACTGACCTAACATGGTCTACTGCTAGTGATATCATAACTGGTTGCTGTGGAAAGGAGTAAAATGACCCAAAGTAGAATCATGTCTTGGAAGAGGAAACCAAGAGGTAAAACCCTTAATAACAGTAATTATTCTAATCAAGAATTAGAAAAGAAAGGCTCTGAGTGTACCACAAATATGAAAGGGTCAGAGGAAACGTGGAATTAGTACTCCAGGATTTGTTCAAGTTGGTAAAAGAAATTACAGAATTCGGAGTTCCCGTCGTGGCTCAGTGGTTAACGAATCCAACTAGGAACCATGAGCTTGCGGGTTCGATCCCTGCCCTTGCTCAGTGGGTTATGGATCCGGCGTTGCCGTGAGCTGTGGTGTAGGTCACAGACGCGGCTCGGATCCCGCGTTGCTGTGGCTGTGGCGAAGGCCGGCGGCTATAGCTCCTGTTAGACCCCTAGCCTGGGAACCTCCATATGCCACGGGTGCGGCCCTAGATAAGGCAAAAAAAAAAAAAAAGACCAAAAAAAATTCATGTCACTTTTTAGAATAACTTTGAATAATCACTTCTTTCCTTTTCTTTCTTCCCTTTTTTTCTTTCTCTTTTTTAGGGCCACACCTGCAGCATACAGAAGTTCCCAAGCTAGGGATAAAATCAGAGCTGAAGCTGCTGGCCTGCGCCACAGCCACAGCAACGCAGGATCCAAGCTGCATCTGTGACCTACACCACAGCTCACGGCAATGCCAGATCCCTGACTCACTGAGCGAGGCCAGAGATTGAACCCATATCTTCATGGATACTAGTTGGATTCATTTCCACTGAGCCACAAGGGGAACTCCAATCACTCTATTTTGAGTTCAGGACCATTCTGGCAAACTTGAGGGAAAAGCATTTACCAAATAGCTTGGATCCTCCACAGAGCCATGAATGTTTTATCATTATTTCTCTGGATGGACCAAGGAGGAGCAAGTCATGGGGCAGTGGATTTGGGTTCTGTAACTGGCATGTGCCCTAAGGCAGTGGGCCTAACACACACTTAAAAATATCTAAGGCTTCTGTGCTACCGTTTTTATTTGTGTGGGTTTTTTTTTCCCAATAGAAAGGTATTTTATGAAAAATTCTCAATGTCTAATTCTCCCAGATTTTTAGAGTCTTAGAGAGATAGGGAAAGCAGTAGGACACAGGCATGTAAAATGACTTTGTCTGATTCGATTTGTACCTAGACAGAGTTCTGAAGACTTTCATACAGAGGTCAAGCCTTAATTACCAAGGTTAAACAAAGAATCAAACAGCTTGAGTTGACTTTTGTCAGTGGACTTAACCGACCTACTTATGTTTTTCTCCAGGGTAGGAACTATTTAACATTAATTTACATCCTAAGTCCACAGGCCTAGTACGGGATTCAGAAATTATTCTAAATTATTCACTTATTGTATAATTGAAACAGAATTAAGTAAAAAATGTACAAGATAAGAACCAATTGGTTGCTAATGAAGAAGGCTTGAAGAAGGGGATTGTCAGTAGGTTGTGCTGGAGACAAAATAGGAAGAATGGTCAGCACGCCAGATTGTAGAATATATTGCAAAGACTATGTTTTTCTGTAATGACAAAATATGTCCTGAAAAATTATCAGCTGGGGATGATAGCGTGGTTTGATATCTTCAGATATTATGAAGATTCTTCTCTACCTTTCCATCAGCTTCCAATTCTAAATCAAAGATTCTCATACTTTTTCAAATTCAAAGCAAAGTAATTGGAAAGTACCATGATCTTAGCGGAAAATAAAACTCATGACTAAACTCAACATAGTTTATGTATATATGAATGAATGTATTTGTTCATCTCTCATCTTGTTCCCACAAAAGATTTAATATCGCTTAAAAGAAAACACAGAACACTAACTAGGTAACATGTTAGAAGTGGGAAAGAAAGCAGAAACAGAGGTAGGATCATAAATAGGAAGCATGAAAATGCATATCATAACGTCCTTCACCTGCTATAGGTGGGCTTGGGTTTAGCGGGAACTGTGTAAATAGCCAATATAAAAAGAAAAGCCTTATCAGTTATACAATACAGTGTCCCCTGCAAAATGCCCCAAAGAACCCTTTTTTTGATACTGAAATTAAATTTCTCCCAAAGTTCCATAGAAAGAGGCCACCATGTAATGTGCAGAGTATCTTTAACAAGAGCAGATTTTGTAAGGCTGTTTCCTGTGCATTCTTCAGGAGAGGCTGATGGATTCCCACCAAAGCACACTTTAGTAAAAGCTGATTTGCAGAGGCCAGTGCTCTGTGATCCCACTGTATTGCTCTCTGCTGGTCTGGCCGAAGACAGAGGTAGAATTTATAGTTCCTTAAGGAAAATTGTTCTCTCTCGGACAACAGATTATATCACAAATATTATTTTTTCTGAGTCATGATTTTGATGGCAATTTGATGACAGTGGCCTCAAGATTAAACACTGAACTAAATTTTTTTTTGCCAAACTGTTATGCTCTTGCACCGGGTTCTGTTATAAGCAAGTTTTATAGCAGAGGACAAATATTTCAGAAAAATGGGAGAAAAAATGTAAATTGAGAAAATTATTTTTCGCTATAATTTTGGACTAGAGCATCATTCTGTTCTGGTAGTAGAACACCATGCTCTAGCTCACAGAATACCTATGATAAACATATCAAACCTATGTATAGAAATAATCTATTTAGTACAGATTAATCACTTCTAATAATCACCTTTCCTGAAAATAAATATAACATGTTTGGAGTCTTTCAATTCAGTTGAATATTTATTGTTAATCATTTACAGGGCTTATTAAGACCTTGTTTGAGTAATTATAAATTGATTTCTTCTTAATAGCTAACTTGATATTTTATGGTGTACTGTTATATTAAAACTCAGTACAATGAACTATAAATAAACAGTTTCTCCCAGAAATTGAAATCATTTGGACTGTAGCCTAGATTTTGAAACATAAATATGCTATGCACTCCCTGGACAAAATATTTGCTTTAAGAAGGTAGCAGTTATCAAGATTAAAGCTTTGCAAATAAAACCAGGTTTATATTCAACTACCTTCCCTCATTCTCCTATCCAACACACACCCCTGTTTCCCTAGCATTAATTCATTGTTTTTTCAACATTTACAAGATGTATTTTTCTCTTTTTCCTATCAGAAGAACTTTTCTTGAAGTAAAGATTTTTACCGTCTACCAAGACACATTCTGTCACCGTGGTTCAGCTCCCTTTAATGTACTGGCCTACTTAAACCTAATGCCACACATTTAAAAATACCCTTTCTAATGATGTTCAGCCGTTTCTTACAATTTAATTTGTCTGAATGCAGAGGGGTGTTAAATGCAACTGCAGCTTTTTCCTAGAATACCTGAGCTTGCAGTACAAAGATTCCAGCTGCTTTCTTAAATCCCTATCCTAGTCCTTTATTTTGTATCTCTGACCTTTGATCTGTCTAACTTTGGACTATTAAGGGTCCTCTAGTAAACATTACTAGCATTCTAGTTTTTATTTTCTTCTTTCCTTTTTCATTTTCTCTCCCTTTTTTTTCCAGAGAAAATGATATTTTAAATTACCTTTCTTCCTCCTTCATCTATCTAAACCTGCATTCAATTAAAATTGAATCTCTCAGGAGCAAATCTCTCCTCAGCCAATGCACTGATGACGTAATAAGTACCAGGCACTGTTCTAGGTACCAAAGGGAACAAAGCAGACAAAATCCCTACTCTAATGGTGTCTACTCTCATGTCAAAAAAAAAAATAATAAAGTCCATAAACAATAAGAAAAATGAATAAATGTCAGACATAAGTCAGACGAAGGGACAAGATTATTGTAGAAGGAATAAGGTATAAGGTCAATATTTAATAACAGGATGACCAGGGAAGGCCGTGGAGAGAGAGAGGTGACATTTAAGCAAAGACCAGAAGGAGGTGAGAAATAAACAACACAGATATGTGGGGTGGAAATTAATAGGCAGAAAGAACAGTGAGTGCAAACATCCTGCAATAAAAGCATGCAGAGGGTGACCCAGGAATAGCCAGGAAACCAGTGAGGCTGAAGCTGACTGAGCAAGCGGGAGAGTAGAGATGAAATTAGAGAGTAAAGCTGGTGGGAAGACGTGGAGGGCAGGAGGGGGTGGCAGTGTAGGTCTATAAAGTCTTGGCTGAATAAGATGGGAAGTTACTCAGGAATTCTGAACAGAAGAGGGATATCAAGTTGGCTACGCTTTAAAAGAATCTTTCTGGCTGCTGTATTGAGAACAGACTGTAGGAGTGCAAGGATATTCCTGGAAATACCGATTTAGATGAAACCGCAGATATCCATACAAGTGGTAGTAATGAGAGTGGTAAAAGTGGTGGGATTCTGGACATATTTTAAGCCAGTAAGATTTTGCCGATGGATTGGACAGTGTAAAATGTAACAGCTGTACTCCCAAAGACTGTGGGTAAAAATCTTCTCCAGTGAAATGCTGGCAGTGCTTTGTAAAAGCCCTTAGTACTATCTAAGTGATCTTTTGAGGGTTTATTTTCTCTCGATTGTTACCAGATCGCTTGGCACACTCATTCTAATCTATTTCTGCAACCAACTCCTGTGGGCATGACCTGATCGTTCTCAACTCTCTGAACAGGTCCTTTGGCATGTTAAACCCAACCAGCCAGAG
>PVHT021183576.1:2483695-2525812 GCA_004024745.2 Catagonus wagneri
CGCAACCTCATGGTTCCTAGTCGGATTCATTTTGCTGAGCCACGACGGGAACTCCCACATAAGCTATTTTTAAACTTTCATGCTCTGTGGAAGAGCCTCTCCCATTCATGTCTACCTTTGTCTCAGCACACACCCAGCCTCCTACCACACAGGAGAAACAGATAACACCAGGCAGAGCTTTCAGTGTCACTCCCACCTCTGCACAACGCCTGTTTATCTCCGTCTCTATCTATCCTACCTCCTTCTCTGAGGATGAACAAACAAAAACTCCTTCTTTTGTAGTCAAGGCCAAACCTTGCATCTCAGTTTTGGATCCAGCAGCTCCCACACCTCAGAGGTCTGCCTCAAAAACTTCCAAATCTCATAGTGGTAACTACGCAATTGTACATATTTGTCAAAACTTGAACTATAGTCTTAAAGTGGATGATGTTTTATTGGATGGAAATTATATCTCAATACAATTAAGATTTTTTTTAAAACCAGGAATATCTTCTATCCTTTTCTTTCTCTGCTCATAAGTATACCTCAGTCTCTGACAAAATCAGTAAAAGCCAAATTTGAAGATGTAATCTGCATGTGCTGCCTGCCCAAGCATTTAAAGAGCTTCTATTATGTTTCCGGGTCTCTCCTAAGTACTTGGAAGCTGATCCAGGATGATCACACATCTCTTTTTTTTAGATCAATTTTGTGCTAAGAACTGTACAAAGCATCCATCATATCTAACTTTATTTAATCTCCCAGCCACCCTAAGAAGTAGGTATTATTATGTACACTTTACTTGAGAAAACTGAGCCTTAGAGA
The DNA here is from genome assembly GCA_004024745.2 of Catagonus wagneri. NCBI lineage: Eukaryota > Metazoa > Chordata > Mammalia > Artiodactyla > Tayassuidae > Catagonus > Catagonus wagneri. The sequence continues at coordinate 2,484,497 of PVHT021183576.1, forward strand.
AGGGAATGGTACCTTGCCCAAAGTTGCAAAAACGTACAGTGAGGGCTGGGCACTACACTCAGATATGTCTGATGCACCTCACCCCAAAGCTCTTTGCAAAATAAGCCAGATGAAGAGGTTTCAGGTAGGATGGGAATGGAGAGGTAAGAGATCAGAAATATCATGGGCTCACATGTTTCGTTCATTTCTCTACCCTGTGTGAAGATCCTGTCCTCATCGCTGGGGGCACATCAACATACTGCCAACCAAACCATCCTCTGTCAGAAAAAGGAATTAAGGTACGGAATTCTTGGTGGACCCCCAGACACAGCATCCTGAATCTGTGGTCCTCCCTTATCTTTCAAAGCAGGAAGAGCTTCTGTTCTGGACTGCAGGTAGAGAACTAGACAGGAGAGGTTAGAAATATAAATTGGCAGGAATTATAGGCGAAAGCATGAATGAACTGCTCTCCTTAAAGGACAATCAAACCCTAAAACAGAAATAGGGCTTTTTCACCTTATGGTTCTTAACAGACTCTAAGGATGGTTTCATCTGAAATCAAAATAGATGTTTACATCAAAACAGAAGATGTGGACGATGAGCACAGACTGCACCAGCTATACGTGATGTTATAATACTCATAAAAAAAAGTGTTAATGAGGGTTAGAAGTGTAACTAGTGAGATCTGGTCCACCACCCAACATCTATTGTACAACTCTTATGCTCAAGACACTGGAGGAAACACATGGAATGTGAAGATAAAGACCACATGCAGTTTCTGATCGCAAAAAGGCCATAGTAAGTGGAAGAGAACTCGTGAATATAACTAACAGAAATCATTTACCAGGCAGGACACGACTAGCACAAGAACACGTGGCTTGAGTAGTTATGTCCCCTGTACCTGGCTACCTCACCAAGAACTGAAAATGTCGTCTCTGTTAGGAAGGATTCCAGCCAACAACCCTCACTCTCAGAATAGGGAGGAAATAAAAGGTAAACACCCTTTGCTTTTTTTTTTTTTTTTTTTTTGGCCACACCCACAGCATAGGGAAGTTCCTGGGCCAGAGATCAAATCCAAGCCACAGCTTCAACCTATGCCATAGCTGTGGCAGCGTTGGATCCTTAACCCACTGTGCCACAATAGGAACTCCAAAAAGTAAACATCGTAATGGGAGTTTGGGGTTATAAGAACCTGGACAGGAGGTCCTGTGCTAGTATTCAGCTTAAGAGTTAGGGAGAACATTTCCTTATTAACCTAAGCTAACCTAACCCTACCCCTAACCCACACCTTGTATAAAATGTTCTAAGCCCTTAATTTTCCATTGGAGAGTATTGTTAAATCCCTCACCAAACCACATGAAGAATACATAACTAAATGAGAAGAGAGAAAATAAATGTATGATTCTGTTTGCATGTGTTTACACATTGTTGAGGGGCAGGGAACAGAGTGACACATCAGAAACATTTCAATAGACTCAGACTGACTCTGTGGCCATGAGAATCTGGTGAAGCATTTCATCTATTCCTTGGCCTATTACGTTGCCACCAGTGAATATTAGATGAGAGAAGTCAACACGCCCTTATTTCAGCTCATTCAGGACTTCCTGACTTATGACTCACTCACATGTGTTCGTAAATGCTGTGTTTGTAGGTTACCATAAGAGACCACGTGCTTTCGTAACACAGGACTTAAAACACTTTTTCTAAAAAGTTCTTTGCATTCTTTTAAAAAGATAGAGTATATCAGAAAATACATTATTTCACCATCTGGCTTGGCTGAAGAGTCTAGCGATTTCTGGCCTTGGGTGAAATCCATCTTGCATGGTTTGTCTGACATGAGAGGCTCTTAGGCTGAGTCACAGACGGGACTTCCAAGGCTGCCACCTCACAAGGGACTGTCTGCTCCCGGTGTGCCCCTGGCGATCTCCAGAACCTCCTGGGAACTTCCAAAGGGCACACCCTGCACGCTGGGCCACATTCGTTCTAGTTCTCAGAGAAAAACCCAATAGCATAGCTACAACAACCACCACAATGCTGGCAGGTTGTCAGGCTCCTAAGTGCCTCTCAGCTACATGTATTGCCTAAACCCCTCCCTCTTCTCCTCCTCTTCCAACTCTGTGAGAACCCAGCTGCCATAAGGCGGAGGACGGCACTGGTGACCATAGGAATAGTGCAAACTGGATTTGAGGCTTGGCTCCAGGCTCTGCCAGGCTCTGCCAGGCTCTGCCAGACATCAGATTCTGTCAGTATACCCTCCCCATGCAATGTCACTGGTGCTGAGAGATAACATTAATTCCTTTCCCAGCCTCTGTTTATTCCTGCCACTTGGGTACCACCTCCTAGCTGCATCAAGTAACAGAACTTTTCAGCTGGAAAATCTTTTGGAGCTCATCTAGTCCCAGTTTCCACTTAGAGGAACCTGAGGCATAAGGTACAGCCACTTATCTGAAATCATGGGTCTCATTTGCAGAAAAGCCTGAGCTACAACTTAGGACTTCCAACTCCTGGAACTGTTCTTTTCTACTACAGTAAGTTTGACCCTTAGATTGGCTCCTAGACTGTGTATGAGGTCCACAGACTCCATCCAGGTGGGCAATGGATTACAGTCTTGTTCCTAAGACCACCAATTCCATTTTCTGATTGACTTACACAGGTTACCGGTATTTGTAACATGACCTTCATGTCAGAACTGCTACGTGTTGGCTTGTTTTTAGGGCTTCAGGTGTAATCACCATCCACGCCACTTGTGGAGGCTCAACAAAGGCCAAAACTCCTTCAGAAGAGAAATTTGGGCAATGATGGTAAAGTGGAAGGAGATTATTTGTACATTTTTGCCTTGAGCATGTATATTAAAATAAATGTCTGCATTTAGTCCTAGTGTAGCCTCCAGAAGATGGGATTTATAAAGGGCTCAGATATTTGCACCGCAGACTCTCAGAATGTAGCTATAACATTCTGTTTTTTCCATTTTCATTCATTTGACACATTTTCACCAAATTAGTGATGGGTACCAGGAAGTATATATAAAGATGAGTAAGATATCTGTCTTTGAGGACTTTATAGTAAGAAATAAAGGGGGTAAGAGATAAAAGGGGTAAGAGATAAAAGTTAACAATAAAATGTGATCGTGGTAATAGAGATATATACGTAGCTCCAATGGAATAGAGAATAAAATAAGTAACCTGGAGGTATTAGGCAAGTGTACAGAGAAAAACTGACATTTCATTCATACATTCATTCATTCATTCCACAAATATTTATTGAGATCCTATTGCTGCCAGGCACTGTTCTAGAGCAGCAAACAAAAAAATCACTGCTTTTATGGAACTCTCCTTTTACTGCTCATTCTAGGAAATAGGCAAGCAAACAAATACATAATATTACAAATGGGGATGAGTACTAAGATGAATAAAACAGGGCAGAGGGACAGAATGGGGCCAGGATGAGGATGTGCTACTTTTAAGTAGGATAAGGTGATAATTAGGCAAAAACTTGAAAGTAGTAGGAGAGGGCATCATGCAGGTGTCTAGGAAGAGGTTGTTCATGGCAGAGGGAACAGCAAGTGCGTGGGTCCTGAGGCAGGAGTGTGCCTGGTGCATACAAGGAACAATGAGGAAGCCGATGTGGCTGGTACAGAGCAGGAAGGTGCGGCGATCAGGCAGGGCTTCGCAGGCAAGGGTCAAAACTGCTTAATTACAACTGGAACGGGGAGCTACTGGAGGGGTCTGAGCACAAGACTGGCCTGATCTGATTTTGGCTTTAGGAAGATCACTCTGGCTGCTTGCAAGTAGACTGGAGTCCAGGAAAGGCCAGGGTCAGAAAAACAAGCTAGGGGTCTACCTCAGTAGCTCGGAGAAGAAATGGTGATAACTTGGACTACAGTTGTGGTGATGGAGGAGGTATCTGATCAGCATCTTGAGAAACTGGTAACTTGTAGCTGAACAGAGGAAGTACACAGGCCAGTAGAGAAGAATGAGACTGGAGAGGTTAGCTAAAGTCGTAAGTGAGAAGTCTGGGATTTTTTCAGTAAACACCCCCAAATTCTTAAACAATCAGAGATAAAGACAAGGGTAATACTTGATTTGAAAAAGATTTTTCTGACTAGGGTATGGAGACAGGCCTGGATTAGGGAGAGACTGGAGGCAAGAAAACTACCATCTCAATAAATGCAAGTCAGAGAATAAAGGCAGTGATTTAATAACATCTGAATTATGATTAACAATAGGCTTGTTCTCATAGGGTGCACCAATTTTTCACATAGGATGGAGTTTTTTAAGAACCGGGAGAGATGGAGGCATTCCAATTTAGATGTCAAAGGATGGCAGAAGGCAGGCAGAAGCAGGAGGGAAGAATGCTTCCACACACTGTGTCCTAGTCAAACCCCAGAGCCCTTTTTGAAGGGCCTTGCTGCTGTCGCAATGCCTCATCTGCACAGCACGGCCTTCCCAGCCCACACAGGCCGAGCAGGCTGATGATGACTCCATACGAAATTCTGGGTCAAGTATTTAATAAACAGGCAGCAGAGTCACCTGTGAGCTGAGTTGGCCTTTTACTGGAGAACACAGCATAGTCATTTAGTCTGTGAGTACTGTCAGGACACAACACGCTTCTGTTTGGGACACAGGTCATCAATGTAGGGGCATTTCAGGGGCAGAGCCTAGAGTAGGACTTGAATAACTGATTCATTGAGATTCATCATATGAGCATATCAAGGTTGGGTCTGTCTTATCATTATTTTCTGTGGCACCAAGGACAATGCTTTGGACAAAAGGCTCTTAACAAACTCATGTGGAGGGCATAAACGTGACTAGGATGGACTGAGATTCCTTGTCACACAGTGTTCCCATTTATAAACTGAGGAAAATGTCTATTTGGTACTTAGAGGAATGAAGAATGTAAGTTGGAGTAAATACATTTGAAAGGCATTTCAATAATCTGCTTTCAAGGAGAATTCCTTTGTGGTACATTGCATTGAAAAGTAAAGAAATATCAACTAGAAGAGAGCATAAAAGGTTACGTGTCATGGAGGGTTAGTATTGATTGGACCGTGAGTCTGCACAACCAGAGACCGTTTTGAGTTTGCTTCTAATTCTCTTGGTGATATTGATAAATTGATTCACATTTCTTGGCTTCAGATTCAGTATTATTTCCAAAATTAACAGCCTATGATTATAATTATGTCTCTCTGAATTACACCAGTATTTCTACTGCAGAACGAAGTTCAAATTGGCCCAACCAGCATGTTTCCGATTTCATCCCATCAAATCTTCTGACTGCTCTGTAACTTTCCTCTAGAAAGTAATGCAGTAGGCAAGATGATCTTAAATTCATGCTTTTGCTCTAACATTCTATAAGCCACACCATGGATATGAATCCATGCTCCTTTCCTGCCTGCACTACTATACCACAGATTCTAAATATTTGACTCACTCATGCTTTGTAGATCACTGCTTGCTTCCGAGCTGTCCTTGAAGTTTCTGAAACAGATCACTAAGGGATTAGAATCAATGACCTATAGAGGGCCATTCATTCACCAGGATTCATTAAGCTCTTTCAACTCATCAGATGCTGTTCCAGAAAAACAAAATACTAAGACAAAAAGTTCTGTTTTCAGTCCAACAATTTCCTTAAGAAGGTCAAGTTAATAAAAATGATCATTTTATCATTCTCTTTATATTTGTATATTTTATTTTACAGTAGTACATTTCCACTCTTAAAGGGCTTCCTTATCTCCTAGAGTATACATGTGGTCTTGCAGACTGGGGGGATGACTGTTATTATTACTTAAGTTTAAACCATTTTTATAGCTGGGATTTATTTTTACATACAGAATAAAACTGTCCCAAATTTCTTTTCCTTCATATAGATCGTGTTTTGCCAGTAACAGTTCTTAAATTATTTATCTCTTTTTCATTTAATTGAACAAAATAGTTGCCAATGAAATTTTCACATATAGTGAGGCCTATTTATGGATTCCCCAGTCTGTTTCACTTCTATGTTTGTTTTTTCCAATTTTATTGCCAAATTGTCTGATTCTAGAACCTTTAAAGTATATTCTGATACCTGGTGGGGCAAGTACTCCCTTACTAGTCTTTCTTCGCAAAATTTTATTGGCTATTCTAATGCATTATTCTATATAAACTTTATTTATTTATGTATTTATTTATTTTTATTTTTATTTTATTTTTGCCTTTTAGGGCCGCACCTGCGGCATATGGAGGCTCCCAGGCTAGGGGTTGAATCGGAGCTACAGCTGCTGGCCTACACCACAGCCACAGCAACACCAGATCCGAGCCGCGTCTGCGACCTACACCACAGTTTGTGGCAACGCTGGATCCTTAACCCACTGAGCAAGGCCAGAGATCGAACCCGCAACCTCATGGTTCTTAGTCATATTTGTTTCTACTGCGCCATGACGGGAACTCCTACATAAACTTTAAAGCAGTTTTGGATTCTTAATTGAATATTATTTGGATTCCAGCTGGAAATGCATTTAAGTTATAACTTCAGGGAAAGGGACATTTTTATGATGTTATTTTCCTACTCAAGTTCTTAATACATCTGACCATTTGTTCAGACCTTGCTTTATGTCAAGTCAATAAAAGTGTATTTGAAAAATAACATTTTCAGTGAAGAGGACAAATAAAGTGTTTATAAAACAAGAAGTGCTCTTATACATTGATGGGAGGAATAAACTACCAACTGATGTCAGGAATAAACAACCAAAAGAAAATTGACAAAGGACATGAATAGGTAATTTACAGAAGAGTAAATACAAATACCTGACAAACATATGGAAAGATGTTCAAATTCATCCATAAAGATTACTTTTTTTTTTTTTTTTTTTGCCTTTTAGGGCCACACCCGTGGCACATGGAGGTTCCCAGGCTAGGGATCCAATTGGAACCAGAGCTACCAGCCTACACCACGGCCACAGCAACATCAAATTCAATGCCGCATCTGCCACCTGCACCACAGCTCACGGCAATGTCAGATTGTTAACCCACTGAGTGAGGCCAGGGATCAAACCTGCAACCTCATGGTTCCTAGTCTGATTTGTTTCCACTGTACCACAAAGGGAACTCCCATAAAGATTTTCAAATTGAAGATAAAATGAGGTATCACTTTATACCAGGGTTCCTCAAACCTTGCACTACTGGCATTCTAGGCTGGTTAACTCTTTGTTGTGGGGGCTGCCTTGAGTATTTTAGGATATTTAGCAGAATTCCCTGGCCACTAGAAGCTAGTAGCACCTACCCCCCCAACAATGATCTCCAGTTATGACAGTCAGAAATATCTCCAGACTCTGCCAAGTGTTGTGGGGATGGGGGTGGGACAAAATCATTACAGGTTGAGAACCACTGATTTTCACCTATCAGACTAGCAAAAACTTTGAAGCCTGATTACACCTGTTGTTGGCAAGTATGCGGTGCAAAAAGACTACTCTCATGTGTGGCTAGTAGAAATGTAAGTTGCTATAGCTTTTATGGAAAGTGACTGAACAATGCCTACTAAAATAAAAATATATTAACTCTGATCAAGTTAACCCACTCCTAGGAATAAATCCCGTAAGATGAAAACAATACATAGACATATATTGTACGAGGACATTAGTTACAGCATTGCTGGCAGTGACCAAAAAACTAAAAAACAGAGTGAATGACCATAAATGAGAATGGTTGAATAAATATTAGAACACACACATAATGGAACACTACAAAGAATTACAGCTTAACCTTATGGACTATTTTCCACGAATTATTTCTGAGTGAGAAAAAGCAAGATTTAAAAGAGATAATGTAATTCTACTTTTTGCAAAACACACATTCCTTCATGCTTACACACACACACACATATTTATGTGTGTGCTTACACACATTTATGATACATAGATAGATACATTTATCTATCTATGATAAAGGATACATTTATCTATCTATATATCATCATAGATAGATGAGATCTTCGTCAACTTACAATAGGGTTATATTCTAATAAACTCATTCTAACTTGAAAATATCCTAAGTTGAAAATATCCCAAGTGGAAAATGCATTTAATATATTTAACCTAATGAACATCACAGCTTAGACTAGCCTATCTTAAACATGCTCGGTACACTTATTTTAGCCTATTGGGCAAAATCATCTAACAGGCCTATTTTTAAATAAAAGTGTTGAATGACTCATGTAATTTATCAAATACTGTACTGAAAATATAAAACAGAGTGGTTGTATGGTTACAGAATGGTTATTAAGTGTTAGTTTTCATCCTCATGATCATGGCTGACTTGGAGGTGTGGCTGCAGCCTGACATCACAAGACTGCATCGTACCACAGATGGATAGTCCCAGAAAAGCTCAAAATACCAAGTAAGATTTCTACTGAATGCTTATTGCTTTCATACATTGTAGAGTCAAAAAGTTGCTAATTGCAATCACTGTTGACCATTTGTATAAAGGAAAATGTCTCTCAATATTCTATTTACCCCTATGGAAGAGGCAAAAATATTTGCATATCATGCATCTGACAAGGCTCTACTTTCCAGAATCACTGGTTCTGAAATTTTCCCTGATATATAAAGCATTCTTACAATTCAACAAGAGAAGGATAAATGATCTAACAACAAAATGGGCAAAAGACTTGAACAGACATTTCTCCAAAGATACACAAATGGCTAACACACATGAAAAGATACTCAACACCATTAGTCATTAGGGAAATGCAAATCAAAACCATAAGAGACACCATTTCACACCCCTAGGATGGATATTTTTAAAAAGGAAATAGAAAATAACAAGTGCAGGCAAAGATGTAGAGAAATTGGAATCCTGATACATCGCTGGGGGAGTGTTAAATGGTCTAGGTTCTGGAGAAAAGTTTGTCAGTTTCTCAAATATTTGAACACGGAATTATAAAGTGATCTGACAATTCCACTCCTATACACCCCAAAGAATTAAAACCAGGTATTCAAAAACTTACACACAAATGTTCATAGCAGCACTATTCACATAGCCTAAAACAGGGGAAAACATCTGAAAGTCCATTAATTGATGAATGGATGATCAAAATGTGTTATATACATACAGTGGGATATTTTTCAGCTATAAAAAGAATGGAGTACTGCTACTTGCCTCAGTGTTGATGAACCTTGAAAACCTTGAAAGAAGGCAGAAACAAGAAGGCACATTTTGTACAATTCCCTTGGTACAAAACATTCAGAATAGGTATTTACAGAGGCAGGAAGCATATTAGTATTTGCTGGGGGATAGGGGGAGGGGAAAACAGAGAGTGATTGCTTCACAAGTCCAAGTTTCCTTTGAGGTGATGAAATGTCCTAGAACTAGAGAAAAGTGATGGCTGTACAAACACTGTACACGGAGTTGTACACTTAAATACAGTTAATGAGAAATCTCAGATTGTGTGAATATTACTTTAATTTAAAAAATATATTCTATTTACCTCTGTATTACTTTTCTATTGCTGCATAACAAACTACCACAAGCTTAGCTGCTTAAAAATTATAATAACGACTTAGCTCACAATTCTGTAGAGCAGAAATCCAGGTGCGCTTGGGTGCTTTCTCTTCTTAAAACCTGACAAGCAGAAATTAAGGTGTTGGCTGTGCCGTGCTCCAATCTGGAGGCTCTGAGAAAGAAGCCACTTTCAACTTTGTTCAGGTTTGGAGCAGAAAGCAGTTCCCTGTGATTATAGGACTGAAATCCCCAGTTCCTTGCTGGCCCTCAGCCAAGAGTCAGCCTCAACTGCCACAGGGTGCCCACATCTTTGGCACACAGCCTGCTCGAGCAACAGCGTGACATAACTTTCTCCTTTTTCAAATCTGCCTCTTCTGCTACCAGCAGGAGACAATTCTCTGCTTTTCAAAGGCTGGTGTTATTTCACTGGGCCCACCTGGATAATCTCACTTTTGCCATACATTGTAACAAACAGTTGTATTACCTCATTAAATTCAGGGGTTCCACCCCACACTCAAAAGAGAGGAGATTATACAAGGCAAGACTCACTGGGGGTCATTCTCAGAGCTGTTCCATGACATCTTAAGAGAAAATAATTTTTTAAAAAATTTTCTTCCTAATTCAAGAACAATTATTATTTGTTAATACCCAGCATTGCAAAGAGGGTTTGAGGTGCCTAAGTGATTTATACCAAGGAAAAAATTTCAGAACCAGATTCACAGATTTACACAATTTAGGTCTCCAAGATTCAGGGAAGGGATGGAAAGCTGTTCTTAATAAGTGGATTTCTCTTTCTGAGACCTCTCATTTTTCTTTTTTCTTTTTTTTCTTTGGCTGCACCCACAGCATATGGAAGTTCCAAGGCTAGGGATCCAATCAGAGCTGCAGCTGCCAGCTTACACCACAGTCACAGCAACACCGGATCTTTTAACCCACCCAGCAGGGACAGGGATCAAATCCACGTTCTCATGGATACTAGTCGGTTCGTTACCACTGAGCCACAATGGGAACCCTTCTTCTTTTCTACCAAAACACTGAATGCAAATGCAAAAGCAAAGCAATTGCCAAGAGGACCGCTAGTGTTTTAGGAGACCAGAAAATTGTATTACGGAGATTAGAAGTTCTGACTTCGGGCCTTCAAGCCTTCCTGTTATTGAGGGCCCTAAAGATTCTTTATTTTGGTGGGTTATACTGGCTGATAGTGCCATATTAGAAATTCATCTGGAAAGTTTTTAAACACAAAAATATGCAAACATATTCTCTTAGCCTTTAGAGGATGTCATCAGACACCAAGTAGTCTCTAAAGTGCAAAAGAAAGTCAAGTATTATTATGAAAGTATTATTATTATGAAAGTAGTTTGACCTCATGGAATTCTGAAAAGATCCCACAGATCCATAGGGCTGCCTGGACCACACTTTGAGACCCACTGATAGATGTAAATACCAACAACGGCATTCCTTCAGTGATAATCAACTCATGTTATTTCAGCGCAGTCACTGTGCAGGCTGAGATATTACCCTGCATTCGCTTTACAAGTTATGTCCTGTGTGGTAGAGTCGTTTTTTGTGGCTGATTGCAAAAAGCATCGTCTTTGCAAAAAGGGTCATTTGCTGACTCAGAAGGAAAATGGAGTGAGATGGTTCGTAACAGACATAAGGCAAAAGAGTTCAAGATGTTTTCCGGGAGCTTCTGGCGGTATCTGTACTCTACAAATACTGCACAGGAGAAATTGCTCTTGGTGCAGTGAAAGGACTGGGATACTGTCAAGCTGAGTCAGGCAGAAAAAGAGAGAAAGGAAAGCCAGCCCTGGTATTTTTGTCACGCTTTGCCCTTGAAAACTATGTCAAGACTATTTTTTTTTTTTTTTTTTTTGTATAAAGAGAGAGATGATACTTCGTGGTTGCTTTAATGGCTCCGGATTTCCCCCTTACCTTTTAAACAAAGACTACATCTACAATTATGTTTGCTTTCTTTGTACCCCGCTTACAAAAAGTAATGAAATAAAGCTGATACCCTTAATTGGAACTCCATCATTGTCCTTCTGTTAAGTGACTAGCTCATGCATTCTTTTCACAGTATTTTATCATTTTCCTGCTCGGTCTCTTGGTAAACGCCCTGGACTGCTTAGGTTCCGGGCTTCTCACGTCTTTTTGCTGCATATGAAAGCCGCTGGAAGAAAAACAGAGCCTTCTTCCGCCCTAAGGTTAAATCTTCGCCCGGCGCTGGCCACTTGAGAGGGAGAATCCGAGCGGACGTCCAGAGAGGGACTGTATTTAAGAATGAGAGAGAATGTGCAACAGCGTTTTCGTCTCCGTGGGGATGAGGCCCACATGGAGCACTCTGGACAGGTCAGCTGCAGCACCCAGGATGACCGAGCTGACCTCCAGCGTGGGCGGACCGCTCTCCGCCTGATCATCGCGCTCCGCAGCCACAAGCCGCGGCGCTAGGAGCTGACTCCTCCAAGTCCTCCGCGCCGGAATCAGAGGACGTCAGCTGCCAGTCGTGCTGCAGCCGCCGCCACCGCCACGGGCTCGCATCTTGTGACCAATGGGAGAAGAGCCAATGCCCGACGGCCGCTGTGATTGGCTCCCAGCGGGGAGGCGGTGGCGGAAGGTGGGCCTGAGAGCTTGTGCGGTTTTCCGTGGCGCGGTGGGAGGCTACACGGAGGCCCCGGCACTCTGCAAAAGCTGGGCGGCGCTGCGGTCGGAGGCAGCCATCCCAGAACTGCCTGGCCCTGGAGGAGGCGACACTTACGATCGCAGGTGCCCGCGCTGGGGCAGCGCTTCAACCTGATTCCAGTTGGTGGAGGACGAAAAGGAGAAGGAAGGGGCCGGATCCCTGCCCCTCGCGCTCCGGATGGATGTGCCCGGCCCGGGATCCCGGCGGGCGGCGCCGGCGGCGGCGGCCACCATGCTCCTGCGCACGGCTCGGGTCCCGCGCGAGTGCTGGGTCTTGCCCACCGCGCTGCTCTGCGCCTACGGCTTCTTCGCTAGCCTCAGGCCGTCCGAGCCCTTCCTGACCCCCTACCTACTGGGACCGGACAAAAACCTGACCGAGAGGGAGGTAGGCGCGGCGGGCGGACAGTGGCTCGGCCTGCGGAGGGCGCAGGCGGGCCGAGGGGGATGCGGCTGAAGAAAGGAGGAGTGAGAAAGGCGCTTGAGCCTCAGGAGCCTTTCTGGGCAGAGTTTGCTGACAAGTTCCCCATTGACAAGAGGCTCCTTGCTGGGCGCTGCCGTAATTCATGACGTTTTTCTATCTTCCGTTGGATTTACGGGACATGTTCTAGGTGAAGGGCTCGGAACGCGGTTCGGGCGCCCCAGTGCCGGTGTGCTTCGGCCGATGCGCGGATGATGCTGTAACTGTGTAACAGCCTCACTCCGCTCAGACTGATCCAGCCGTGGGGAGGGGAGGAGAAGAATATTTGGAGAAAAAAGGGAAAACAGCAGGTTGTACTTTGGACATGGTAAAGGTTTAAATAAATATTTGCTGCCTGAAAGTAAGGAACCAGATGCAAGGCAACTCCTGCTTTCTGAAGGGATCTTCCTTCCCCTGCCTTGCTTTGTTTACCCTTGACAGATGGATGTGCTCAGATGAGGTCTGTATAGGACAACAAGGACCCATCACCTCATCTCGTCTTGATTTTTAATTGTGTGAGACTATGTCCTAGAATATGCTCTCTCTCTCACCTCTGCGCCGCCTCCTGGGATAAAAGCAGATATTTAGATAGTATCACATAGTTAGCATTTAATTGTAGTTTTTCTGGCATTGTAAATTGTTGCTTCACGGATGTTAGTTTTGCTCCTTTGTGTTCTGCTGTGATGTTCAGAGTAATTGACAGTGCATAGTCCATGATCAAGAGCTCTTGCTGATTGATTTTCCTTTGGAAGATATTCAAGTACTTTAGAAGTGCCTTGTGTGCTTTAAGGATGTATTTAATTCAGAGTGTGTGGTCAGCCTCAACACTTGTTTTTTGAAGAAGAAAGATATTAACTGAAAAAGGAATTAAACTTAAGGTGCTACCACAAGGCCCAAATAAAGCAGATTGGGCATCCTTTCCCTTGAACACTACAAGGCATGAAAACCGAGGTTTGATACTCCTTTCTGGAACAATACAAAGGGTGAAAGCTGAGTGCGGAATTGTTAGCTGTTTTTTCCTCTGTCGACTTTTGCTCCCACCCTGCCTCCCTTCTCCAGTGGCTGTGAAATACTTCTCCCATTTAAACCTTACTCTTTCTCCTGTGATTAGTAGTCACTTCTGAGTAGCAACTCGGTATCCCTGCATAACAGGTCAGAGCAGGATATAATTACTCACAGTCCAGTTTGCTGTTGTCTTGCTCCTCCATTTCTTTTTTAAGTTTTATCGAAGTGTGGTTGATTTACAATGCTGTGATAAATTTCTGCTGTATTAACAAAGTGATTTCAGTTATACATACACACACATTTTTCTTCAGATTCTTTTCCCATATAGATTATCACAGAATATTTGGTAGAATTCCTTGTGCTATATAGCAGGTCCCTATTGGCCAGTCAATCCATATACCACCTCTCTTCCATTTTTAAGAGAACTTAACAGGGAATTGAAAATTGGCATTGAACCGTGGGTTGAGGATTTCACTTGAGTTTCTCATATTGTCTTACCACTAGCAAGTAGCTTTTTCCAACATTAGATCTTCTTTTTCACAGTCATGTGGACCACTCATTACCTGTTTGAATTATATTCGTTAAAAACAACAGTGAAGTGGAAAGAGCCAACTCTTGTGAATAGAGTGATTCTACAGGAAGAAAATGACTGCAGTAAATGCAAAAGAGAATGATTCTGGAGACCTGTAACAGCTGAATCTGAGTATAGCCACTGAAGCAGAAAGGGTAGTGCTTGTGAGCTGCTAACAATTAAAGTTTCATGTGAGCTGCCATGTGATCTGCACAGTGTATGCACCTTGACTGAAAGAGAAGCACATGGGGGAAACACATGCTCCCAGTGTTGACATTTGAAAGCCGACCTGCTTTGTCCAAATGCCCTGGGTGGAATTGCTATGCGATGTGCAGTCACGTGCCCTGTCTTATCAGAAAGCTTCCTAGGGTGAGTGAAATATGTTCGGGGTATAGGAATGAGGCGGGGGTACCCAAGCCCAGGAAACAGTTGCTGAATGTGTAACAAAAACATAGCACACTTCTGTTCCTGCAAGTTAGATACGGAAGAGGGCAGGTCTGAAGGACAATCTAGTGGTCTGGAAAAGGCTGTCATTTGTCTCTGAGGACCTCAGAATCATGGCCAACAGGTGGTGCGTTCTGCGCAGTGTGGCTCTGTCCACCCTCCCTGGAACCCTGGATTTTTTGAATCTCTACTAACTGAAATAAATAGGACAACTTGTTCTCCTTTCCTAGTACTTTTTTTCACCAGTGGGGAGTCACGTATTTATTTAATATTACATGATTTTTAGGCAAAGTGAATGTCAAGTCATGGTCGGTGATATTTGTGTTGAATTTTGTATTTTCCCCTAGGAGACTTTAAAATGGCCAAGTATGATCATCTTAAATAGAGCTATTGTTAACCAAGTCCAAAGACAAAAGGTGTGTGTGGGGGGTGGACGTCAGAATTTCCTCTTTCCACTCTCAAAGAATTTTTTTTTCTTGGATTTCAGGAAAGCCATTAACTTGTCACTTTATAATTTTTTTTTTTTTTTTGTCTCTTTAGGGCCCTACCTGCGGCATATGGAGGTTCCCAGGCTAGGGGTCAAATTGGAGTTATAGCTGCTGGCCTACACCACAGCCCCAGCAACATGGGATCCAAGCCGCATCTGGGCCCTGTACCACAGCTCACGGCAACGCCAGATCCTTAACCCACTGAAAGAGGCCAGGGATCGTACCTGGATCCTCATGGATGCTAGTCAGATTCTTTTCCACTGAGCCACGATGGGAACTCCATCACTTTATAGATTTTAAACAGGTTAAAATTTGACTGTTTCAATAGGTGAAAGCCATACTTTTAATAAAATAGAGCTCTTTGTCACCAAAAACTTTTTTCCCTTCATCTTTTTTCAGCATGTGATTTGATATTCACTACCTTTCATTGATATATTTAAAACATTAAAACTATTCTGCCTGATAGTCAAGCCTTAGAGAATTTGGCTTTTCCCTCCTTAACACCTTTATCCCCTACTGCATTCTTCTTTTGCTTGTTAAGCGTATCCAGGCTCCATCCATATTCATCTAATCCAGCATATCCAGTCTCTCATCTACTGACCTGACTCGAAAATGTGCTCTCCGCTTGGAATAACCTTCCCGTACATAGCTGTTGATATCTTTCTCTTAGCCTCCAACTTTCTTATCCTTCAAAGTCCATCTCAAAGAAGCAACCCCATATTTCCTATCTCCCTCATCGATAATTTATGTGTATGTTCCATACCGGGTTCAGAACTCCCAGAAGACCGAGGCTTCATTTTATTCTTTTTTTGTGTTTTTGTGATCTCCGTGCAGTTACAAAACAGTGTTGTGCAAATAAGTGCTTATTAACTAGTTGTTTAATTGAAACTTGATTCTAAAAGTCTAAATCTGAACTAGAGCTTAAAACTGAACGTCTGTTCCCCTTGACTTTTTGTATGTCAAGAAAACACGGACAAGCTCTGATCCAAAGAGCTGTGAGTGGCACCTTACAATAAAATCAACTCCCTTTGCTCACATGGCAGCAAATATGTGCAGTAAGAAGGTATCGTCCAGATATGGGCAGTAAGGGTCTGTCATCTGTACATTTTTTCATGTAGGAAATTTCCCTTCAAGATTCACAGTATCCCTCAAGGAAGCATTTCCTGGTGTGACAGCTCCTCCTTGGAGACATTGAGAGAGAAGCGTTCTTTTGGGGATACTTGGGAACCCAGTGGCTAAGCCCTGGAGGTTATCTGGTCCCCCCCTTTTCATGAGAGCCCCATAAAAACACCCCTATACAGATTGAAGAAGCTGCTATCAGCATGAGAAATAACCTAGAACGTGGTAGATCATCAGTTAACAGTTTTCCAATAGAAGAAATGAGGTATTTTAGTGCGGTGGATTCAGAATTTGCAGGTGCAAGTGACTAGCTGAGACTAGCTGGGATAACTTTGGACAGTTCATTTAAGGCCAAGTTTCCTCCGTTGTAAGAAAGATGATAAAAGTACTTATGTTTCAGCCTTTTAGCGTTGTTTGGATTAAATGAGGTAATATCGGTGAGGTGATTAGCACAGCAGTTGAGATGTGTTATTATAATGCTGATAATACCATGGGAGGGACATTCCTCGTAGGTTGATCTCTCTCCTAAGAGTAAATCAATGGTTTCTCTTAGAATAAATTTAATTTATTCTAATTTAATAATGATACATTAGAATAAGTTAAAGAGAACCTATCTGGTTTCTACCCACTCCCCCAACTTGCCTTTATTATTAATTTTTTTAATTTTCTATTCATTTCTTCTCCTCATCTTCATTATCTAAATTGCGGTTTTGTATTAGGAGTAGAACTAGACTTGTAAACACTTCAAATTGATCATTGAAAGGGTGAAATTTATATAATGAAAACTTGGCAGTTGATCGTTTGAGGACAGCTATTACTGAACAGGATATAAGAAGTCAACGCGCAGACAGTATTACTGGCGTGAAGACTCCATGGAAGTCCCAAGGGGTGTGATAGAAAAAGAAGATGGGACAGGAAAGGAGGGCATTCTTAAAGGAAAGGTGTGATGGCTAACAGCTTTGTGGTATTGTGTTGGGGAAAATCTGAAGAGGAAGAAACTTGCAGAGTCAAACAGAGGAGACAGTTTCACACCTAAGAAACTTGTAGGAGACTATCTTTAAAACTACAGGCAAAGAAAGAAGTGAGAGGTTGCTAATGGAACACGCCTGTGAAAAGTCCATAGCGATTGCTCACTCTTCACAGCTTTCATCTCAAGGTGGCCCTTATCCTCTCTGTTTTTCTACTGCGAGTCATCTGACTCTGGGTTGTCAGCCAAGTGCACTTTGTTCCTTGTTGGCTCACATTTCCACATTTGTGAATAAGAGTCATTTCAACAGTTCTCAAGTATTTCTTAATGCACACATTTCAGACACAAGAATGGCTCCTAAATGGAGGTTTGCTAAATGACTTGCAAACACAAATTGGACCAAAACTCATTGAAGGTGGGGCTGTTAGATCAATCACTTTTGATAATCAGCCTGTCAGAAATGAAGTCTGGCACATACTTCAGGTTATGTTTTACTTTTATAGGTCTCTGCAATGGCATGCGTTTTATAGTCATTGCTTACTTTATTGTTCCTCTAAAAACTTAAAACAATTAGTCCATTTTACATTGAGGTGAACTGAAGTATACATGAGAGTTAAAAAGAAAGTCAAAAAGGGTTAGATTGCTCCATCACAAGGCAGTTTGCCTGTTAGCAAGACTGTCTTTTAGAAAGCACTGAAGAACTGGGGTCACTGATCCAGACTTTGAAATGATCACTTAAAAAACTGCCTTACTTTAATTCCAGGAGCTTGCTAGGTTCTGGGTTAGGTGTAAGAGGGGGAAAAGTTTCCTGTCATGATTGTTATTGGAAGAACGGTGACAGCAGTTCAATT
Organism: Catagonus wagneri; assembly: GCA_004024745.2. Taxonomy (NCBI): domain Eukaryota; kingdom Metazoa; phylum Chordata; class Mammalia; order Artiodactyla; family Tayassuidae; genus Catagonus; species Catagonus wagneri. Next base: position 2,502,530 of record PVHT021183576.1, read on the forward strand.
AATTTAAATTATATTGGCCCAGGTGAACAGCGTTAATCAATTTAACTCGTATTGGTCCAAGTGGTCTGTGTTTCAGCTTCAGTCCTTTAAGTCTTTAGACCTATGAAAAAATAAAGTGGAGCATGCGATTTACATGTATTCTCTCACTTAATCCTAGCAACAAACAACCCCATGACAGGTTTTACTTCTCTTTTACTGATAATGGAGATTAGGGCCAAAAGGAACTTAAAAAAAAAAAGTTGCTTAAAATCTTAAAGTAAATGATGGAAATTCCAGCTGGGATCTTTGTGGTTTAGAAATTATTTCTGCTGCCTTCCAGTGAAAAACTAATGAAATCAACAAAAACCTTCCACTTTCTTCATATTACGGGCAAGCAAAAAGAAGGACATCAAAGTTGCCTGTTATACTACCATCCACAGATAGTTACTCTGTTAATTAAGGCTGTAAGACGGGAAGTTCCCCCCATGGCTCAGGTGGGTTAGGAACCTGAGTAGTATCCGTGAAGATGTGTGTTAGATTACTGGCCTCACTCAGTGGGTTAAGGATCTGGCACCACCGTGAGCTGTGGTGTAGGTTGCAGACTCGGCTCCATCTGGAGTTGCTGTGGCTGTGGTGTAGCTTGGGAACGTCCCTATGCCGTAAGTGCAGCCCTAAATAGCAAAGGGGAAAAAAAAAAAAGACTCTAGGACAGATTTATCGTCTTTATTTCTATTACCCTCAAAGAAATGAAACTTAAAATCAAAGAAACCTGATCAAAGAGTAGGATCAAGGCTCTCCATTGTGTGGCTAGAAGTAGGAATTGACGATGGTTCCAAAACACTTGTTTCCAAAGCATTTATTGAGCCAAATATCTTCCAAACGGTGTGCTGCTGTACAAATGAAAAAGTCAAGTCCACACTTTAAAAGAACCTTTACAGGCAGTGGTTCTCAACTCTGGCTCATTTTTAAAAAATGCCTGAGATTGGACATCCAAATTTTTTAAGAACTCTTTGGGAGATGTGTAGCTCTGGTTAAGAAGCAGTGCTTCTTCTGGGAACTATGTCTAACCACTTGTGATGAATCCGTATATGTATGTGTAACCCTGTCACCACGCTGTGCAGCTGGGTATAATGGAAAAAAATCAAAAAATCAAAAAAAAAGTAGTGTTTCTTGATTGAGGAGATAATTGAAGAGGTAATTTAGGAGACTGACACGTAAAGCAGTATCAAGAGAGCTTCGAAGGTTGGAACACAAATACTTTCAGCCTCAGTAAAGCCTTCCAGGAATAGGGAAGATTTTAATTAGGAAGAAGATGGTATGGTGGAAACAGGTAAGTATATTCCAAACACTGACTGGAATTGTCATGATTTCTTTGGTTGCCAAAAATGAGATCTTTGAGGTGTGGGTAGATGGTTTTATAAGAATAAATTGTTAAGAATGTTCCAGGTCGGAATTCCCTTCGAGGCTCAGTGGTTTACGAATCCGACTAAGAACCATGAGGTTGCAGGTTCGATCCCTGGCCTTGCTCAGTGGGTTAAGGATCCGGCGTTGCCGTGAGCTGTGGTGTAGGTCGCAGACGCGGCTCGGATCCCGCGTGGCTGTGGCTGTGGCGAAGGCCGGCGGCTACTGCTCCTGTTAGACCCCTAGCCTGGGAACGTCCACATGCTGCGGGTGCGGCTCTATATAAAGGCAAAAAGACAAAAAAAAAAAAAAAAAGAATGTTCCAGGTCCTTTGATATCACTAATGGGTTTTTATCCTTTTTCTACCAGGTCTTCAATGAAATATATCCAGTGTGGACTTACTCTTACCTGGTGCTGCTGTTTCCTGTGTTCCTCGCCACAGACTACCTCCGTTACAAACCTGTTGTTCTGCTGCAGGGACTCAGCCTCATTGTGACATGGTTCATGCTGCTCTATGCCCAGGGACTGCTGGCCATTCAGTTCTTGGAATTCTTCTATGGCATCGCCACCGCCACTGAAATTGCCTACTACTCCTATATCTATAGTGTGGTGGACCTCAGCATGTACCAGAAAGTCACCAGTTATTGTCGAAGTGCCACCTTGGTGGGCTTCACGGTGGGCTCTGTCCTAGGGCAAATCCTCGTCTCGGTGGCAGACTGGTACCTGTTCAGCCTGAACGTCATCTCTCTTACCTGTGTTTCGGTGGCTTTCGCTGTGGCCTGGTTTCTGCCGATGCCACAGAAGAGCCTGTTCTTTCACCACGTCCCTGCCTGCCAGGGAATGAATGGCCTCAAGGTACAAAATGGCAGCATCGCCACTAGCACCTCAGCTGCTAACCACCTTCCCCAGTGGGAGGATGTTGAAGCAAAAATTCCTCTAAATACGGAGGAGCCTCCCATGGAGAAGCAGGTAAGTGCCGCCTGCTCTGTCTTGCGGTTGCTGCTCTGGGGGCTGGATCGGTGTTGAAAACATGGACAGGAAACCCCCTGGATTCACTGGGATTCTGGTTTTATCTTGAGTTGGTTCATTGGTTCATTCATTCATTCAAGATAACTTAGATTTGGAGTTCCCGTCGTGGCTCAGTGGTTAACGAATCCGACTAGGAACCATGAGGTCGTGGGTTCGATCCCTGGCCTTGCTCAGTGGGTTAAGGATCCGGCGTTGCTGTGAGCTGTGGTGTAGGTCGCAGACGCGGCTCGGATCCCGCGTTGCTGTGGCTGTGGTGAAGGCCGGTGGCTACAGCTCCTGTTAGACCCCTAGCCTGGGAACCTCCATATGCCGCGGGTGCGGCCCTAGATAAGGCCAAAAGACAAAAAAAAACCTTAGATTTATATTACGGATGACAAATGTATTTTCCCCTGGAGTGAATGACCTCTGAGATCAGACTAGCACATTATATTGTTCATATCAGAGATGTATTAAAAGTCACGGCATTGTCTGTCTCTTCTTCTTCATCTTTCTTTCCCCAGAACTTGGTATATAAAAAAAAAACTCTCAGAAAAGTTTTTCTAAGTGAATAGATGAAATGATTCCAATAAATGATGGACACCTATTTCCAGCTTGTGAGGTGAGGTCCACAGTATTTAAGGGTAGGAAGTTATCTTCTTTATCTGTGCTGGAAATTATATCTGACTCAGGCACACCTCAAAGATATTACAGGTTCAGTTCCAGGCCACCAAAATAAAGCAAATATTGTAATAAAGCAAGTTCCACAGTTTTTTAGGTTTCACAGTGCATATAAAAGTTATGTTTGCACTATACTGTTGGTAGTCTATTTTGTGTGTGATAGCATTGTGTCTAAAAATATATACATACTTTAAAAATCCTTTATCATAGTTCCTGTCGTGGCTCAGCAGAAACGAATCCAACTAGGATCCATGAGGATGCAGGTTCTATCCCTGGCCTCGCTCAGTGGGTTAAGGATCCAGCGTTGCTGTGGCTGTGGTGTAGGCAGGCAGCTGTAGCTCCAATTAGACCCCTAGCCTGGGAACCTCCATGTGCCGCATGTGTGGCCCTAAAGAGAAAATAAATAAATAAATAAGTAAATAAGTAAATAAATAAAATTGTTTATTGCTAAAAAATGCTAACCATCATCTGAACCTCCAGCGAATCATCTTTTCGTTGCTGGAGGTTCCTGCTTTTTAGGGCCACACCCGCAGCATATGGAGGTTCCCAGGCTAGGGGTCTAATTGGAGCTACAGCTGCCAGCCTGTGCCGTAGCCACAGCAATGTAGGATCCGAGCACCACAGCTCACTGCAGTGCCGGATCCCTAACCCATGAGTGAGGCCAGGGATCGAACCCGCAACCTCATGGTTCCTAGTCAGATTTGTTTCCGCTGTGCCACGACGGGAACTCCTGTGATAATTTCTTAAATTAGATAGCAGTGAGGTTTGCCGTATTGATGGACTCTTCCTTTACAAACAATTTCTTTATGGCATTAATAGTGTTTGATAGCATTTTACCCACAGTAGAACTTCTTTCAAAACTGGAGTCAGTCCTCTTAATTCCTGCCACTGTTTTATCAACTAAATTTATGTAATATGCTAAACCCTGTGTTGTCATTTCAGCAGTCTTCACAGCATCTTTACCAGGAATAGATTCCATCCCAAGAAACCACTTTCCTTGTTCATCCATTAGAAGCAACTCCTTATACATTTTAAGTTTTATTGTGAAAGTTTTAATAATTCAGTCACATCATCAGGCTCCCCTTTAATTCTAGTTCTCTTGTTATTTCCACCACATCTTTAGTTACTTCCTCCACTGATGTCTTGAACCCCTCAAAGACATCCATGAAACAAAATTTTTACAACACAATAGTCTATTCTGACACATTCCATTTATTTTTTATAATGTGATCACTGCCCACTAAATTGATTTTATTACCTGCTAATGAGTCGAAATCTAAAGTTTAAAAAAAATTCTGCCCTAGACCAACCTGATATTTGCTATTTATAGAGATGCAAAATGTCAATTCTCAACATGCTAGAGAATTATAAAGTTTTAGAGTTAGAAGTGATTCCACTGGGTTCCCTGGTGGCCTAACGGTTAAGGATTCAGCATTGTTACTGCTGTGGCTCGGGTTAGATCTTTAGCCTGGGAACTTCCACATGCCATGGGCATGGCTATTAAAAAAAAAAAAAACGTGATTCTAACCACAGGTCATAAAACAATCAGAGTATCTTAAAGTTACAGGGGACTCTAGATCATATCATCCATTCATTTCAGAGATAAGGATTAGGATCCAGCATTAATGAGCTGTGCAGAAATACACACATGACTCTAGAATCCTGACTTTTGTGGGCTGATTGATATGAAGGTACTGTCTTTTTTCTTCTGCTTCCCAGGCATACCATGAACAGTTTTTTCTTTCCTGTCCAGTCCTCCATACACGTAGGGATACATAGTTAATACCGTAGAAGTAATTTGATTGCAGTCATCAGCCCTTAGATCTTTAGGGTTTAGGCATTAAACCCTAATTATCCCTCCCCCTGCGTTCTTCTATTGTATGTACAAGAAAATCCAAATTTCTCGTCGTGGCCTGTAAGACCCCATACAACCTGGCCTCTTGCCAGCCTCTCTGACCTTATCTCTTAATTGGGTTGAAACACATCGAGCTTATTCCCACTTCAGAACTTCAGTCAGGAGGCCTCTCATCAGACTGCCTTTCAGATTTTCATGGCTGGTTCCTGTATATCACTCAGGTCTCAACTCAGACAGCTTTTCAGAAAGCACTCTTAGCAGTCGTTGTTTCACACCACATTCACTTGCTAACCCATTACTCTAGTTATTTTCTTCACAATATTGTTCCTACTGTAAGCTCTCTTGTTTGTGTGTGTTCATCATCTGATTCCTTATTCCCATGAAAGTTTCATCAGGGCAAGGACTTTTCTGCTGTAACACCAGTATCTAGGACTTTGCCAAGCACATAATATGGGCACTCTGTAATTATTTGTTGATTTCATTAATGAGCACAATAAATAGAATATAAGGGAAGCCAATATTTATTGAACACTTGCTACATACTGAATAATATTTATCTAGTTCTTCTAATAACCTGAAGTAAGCATTAATTTACATTCTTCAATAAACAGCCTATGATTTTGAATTTTGTCTTATCAGCGTGCAGACAGGTATACTGCTTTATCATCATTTTCACTACCATCGTCATCTCAGCTCCTGTTTGTTTTGACCCTGGTACCAGATACTGTGCTAAGAACCTGAGACTCATTAGCTCGTTCTTACTAAAACTCTACGATACAGGTATCACTGTCCCCATTTTGCAGACGAAGGAACTGAAGCTTACATTAAGTAACTTGCCCAAAGGCACACAGAAAGTGGCACAGTCAAAATTTCCAACCCAGATCTAGTTGAGTTCAAAAACTAGTACAGTAGAGACTCCTATTTCTTATGGGAGAGAAATAACTTCTCAAGCATTTTAGGAGATGGCCTTTATTTACTTAATTTCAATAGTCACACTTGGAGTTCCTATTGTGGTGCAGTAGAAACAAACCCGGCTAATATCTGTGAGGACATGCATTCAATCCCCGGCCTCAATCAGTGGGTCAAGGATCTGACATTGCCTTGGGCTGTGGTGTAGGTCATAGACAAGCTCAGGTCCCTCATTGCTGTGGCTGTGGCTGTAGGCCGGCAGCTATAGTTCCAATTCAACCCCTAGCCTGGGAACTTCCATATGCAGCGGGTGCAGCCCTAAAAAGCAACAACGACAACAAAAAAAAGTCACTCTTACAATATATAGCTATCTCTACACTGATTTTATTAAAAAGATTCATGCATAATTTTTAAATAATACAGAAAATTCTATGAAAAGAAGTCAAAATAATCTGAACTGGTTGGTGCAAATATTACCACTATTAGTATTTTAGTGCCCCTTTCTACACATTGCTCTTCGTTTGTATACATTTTATAGTAAATGAAATTAGAATCTTACATGTAGTTTTATAACTTGTTTTTACTCAGTATTATGTATCACTCATCTTTATGTCCCTTCATGTCAGAATAGCCTTCAGAATTGAAAGAATGGAAACTATTAGCTGCAAAGGGCTGCTGGGAAATTGGTATTGGGCAGTATTCTATCTTCTGCACTAGGCTGGCCCTGAGAGAGACGTAGGTGAAGGACAAAGTCTGCCTTTCGACCCTCCTCTTTTTTTTCTCAGGTGTGGTCGCAATCTTTCCTTCTGGATATCTTCACTTGGACCCCTGCCAATGGCTATGTCTGAGTTGGGGTGGCTGGGGTGGGGGGTTGTGGCCATGTTTGGTTGTACCCCCTCTCTTTCGCAGTTTAATGCGCTCGAAGTTCAGATAAGGTGTCATCTCCCGTGAAAAAGAGTAGCCAAAGACAGATCTCCATGCCAACTCCTAACAGGTTTCCAATGCCCTGCTTTCAAGCTTATGAACTAGGGCTCTGTGAGATACCAGACCAAGGCCAGAATGATTGTTCTTGGAGCAAGATAAGACAGCAGGCCAGAGCCAGAAAGAGTGACCCAGAGCCTCTTATGATGGAGAAGAACTTGAAAAAAAAAAAAAAATGGAGTTCCCTTCCTGGCTAAGTGGTTAACGAACCGGCTAGTATCCATGAGGACACAGTTTCCATCCCTGGCCTCGCTCGGTGGGTTAAGGATCCAGCGTTGCACTGAGCTGCAGTGTAGGTCACAGACGCTGCTCAGATCCTGAGTTGCTGTGACTGTGGTGTAGGCCAGTAGCTGCAGTTCGGATTTGACCCCTAGCCTGGGAACCTCCATATGCTGCGGGTGCGGTCCTAAAAAGACAGGAAAGAACTTGCTCATCACTGACTTTTAAATACGCATCAAAAAACGTCTTCCTCTGTGCTTTTGTACTTATTTCCTTTGCCTTGAATGTTCTTAATTTCTTCTCTATTCAGATCTTATCTATCTCCTAAAGTCTGTCTTAAACACCAGTTTTTCTGTGATACATTATTTGGTTCCTTTTCTTTGAAACCAGATGTAGTTTATTTGTCACCATTGGTTAAGGCTCATTCTATATGTTTTGGGTAATGGACTATCAGTAGGTGAGCAAATAATGATAGTCTTCCTATCATCATGAAAAAAAGTTAGTTTTTTATAGCAAGAACTAGTATCAGGATTGTGTCCTTCAGCAGAATGTAATAGAAGAAGCAAGCTTATCCTTGAAAATTTCCATTCTGGCTCTTGGTTTGACTATAGACAAATCTCCCTGTGCATATAACTGAGCTAAGAAAAGAGCAGTATCTGAGTTTAGTACTGTAACCACCTATTTAAAGGTTCCATTTAAAGGAGAAGAGGCTACACAGAAATTAACTGAAAATGGGTTAAAGACTATAAGACCTGAAATCATAAAACACCTAGAAGAAAATATAGATCATAAGCTCCTTGACATCTGCCTTGGCAGTGATTTTTTTTTTCTTTTAATCTGACACCAAAAGCAAAAACAACAAAAGCAAAGATAATTAAGTAGGACTACATCAAACCACACAGCTTCTACACAGCAAAGGAAGCCATCAACAAAGTGAAAAGACAACTTACTGAATGGGAGAAAGTACTTGCAAGTCATATGTCTGATAAGGGGTTAATATACAAAATATATAAGGAACTCATACAACTCAATAGCAAAAAAAGAATTCAATTTAAAAATGGGCAGGAAGTGTCCGCTGTGGTGCAGCAGAAACAAATCCAACTAGTATCCATAAGGATGGAGGTTCAATCCCTGGCCTCACTCAGTGAGTCGGGGGCAGCGTTGCCATGAGCTGTGGTGTAGTTTGCAGATACGGCTCAGATCCTGCACTGCTGTGGCTGTGGTGTAGGCCAGCAGCTACAGCTCTGATTTGACCCCTAGCCCGGGAACTTCCATATACTGCAGGTGCAGCTCTAAAAATAAATAAATAAAGTAAGTAAAATAAATAAAATGGGCAGGAGATCTGAGTAGACATTTTTTTCTAAGACATTCAGAGGGCCAACAGGTACAGGTAAAGATGTTCAACATCACTAATCATTAGGGGAATGCAAATGATAACCACAAAGAGACATCACCTCACACCTGTTAGGATGGCTGTTATCAAAAACGTGAGAAATAAGTGTTGGTGAGGATGTGGAGGTTCTTCAAAAAATTAGAAGTATAACTATCATATGATCCAGCAATTCTATTTCTAGGTATATATCCAAAGAAAATGAAAACACTAACTCAGAAAAATACAGGTACCCATATGTACTCTGCAGCATTATTTCCAATAGCCAAGATAGGGAAACTATCTAAGTGTCCATTGATGGATGAATGGATAAAGAGAATGTGACGTATACACACACTGGAATGTTATTCAGCCATTAAAAAATAATGAAGTCTTGCTCTTTGCAACAACGTAGATGGACCTGGAGGGCATAACGCTAAGTGAAATAAGTCGGTGGTGTTTCCCTGTGGCTCGGCACATTGAGGATCTGGCATTGTCATTGCTGTGGCTTGGGTGCGATTCTCCCCTGGAAACTTCTGCATGTCACAGCTCTGACCGAAAAAAAGCCAGACCAAGAAAAATATGCAATCTCATTTATATTTGAAACCTAAAAACAAAACAAATGAAAAAAAAACCCAAGCTCGTGGATACAGAGAATAGGTTGGCATTGCCAAAGGCAGTAGGGTAGGTGAAATGGGCCAAAGAGGGATCAAAAGGTCAAAACTTCCAGTTATAAATGAGTTGGGATGTAATGTATAGTATGGTGACTATAGTTAGTAATACTGAATTGCATATTCGAAAGTTGCTAAGAGAGTAAATCTTAAACGTTTTTGTAAGAAATTATAACTGTAGTGGCGGAAGTTGATTTATTGTGATCATTTCACAATATGTACAAATATTGAATCGTTATGTTATACACCCGAAACTAATGTAATGACATAAGTCAATTATACCTCAGTTTTTAAAAAGCAAAGGAGAAAGGGCTGGCAGTAGGAGGGTATAATCTTTTACATCTGGAGAGTCTCATGTGCAAGACATGGCCTCCAACCAAGGAGCCTCCAGCCAGCAAGCAGGCTGGATCGTGCTGTTGCCATTGGTGTTACCCATCTGTCACGTGGCTTCTGTCACTCATCCCGGCTCTTATGTGCTCCTTCATGGTTAGCTTCCTTTTGGTCCCTTTGGATTCTCTTATTTTGCCTTCCCTTGTTAGCCACAAAAGTAAAATTTCCTGTGTTCTGAGCAAGGCTCCAGGATTGAGTCAGCCTTGAATAGACTGACCTTTGATAGATAGGACTGGAGTCAGAGATGTTTCACAGGGTGTCTGGAATCTCATATCGACTTCTTGGCATGGACCAGAGACGATGGTACATAGCTTAGAACTGTCTTTTTTTTTTTTTTCTTAATGGATTTTATTTCAATTATAGGTGTACATAAATCATCACAAGTCAGTTTTACAGATTTTTTATCCCAAACCCCCAGTGCATCCCCTCACCCCCCAGATTGTCTTATTTGAAAAACCAAGGTTTTCCAAAGTCTGTGAGTCATTGTCTGTTCTGTAAAAAGGTTCATTGGGTCTTTTTAGTTTCTACATGTAAGCGGTAGCATTGGGTGTTGCTGTCTAATTGTCTGACTGGTTTCACTTCGCATGATAATTTCTAAGTCCATCCATGTTGCTATAAATGTTGGTAATTCGTTCCCTTTAATGGCTGAGTAACATTCCATTGTGGCTTAAAACTATCTTGATTCACTTATCACAAGAGTAGTAGCTGTATTACTTCATTATAATAGCTATATTTCCTGTGAACATTGGGTAACATATAAGGAAGTGGCTTGGATCTGGTGTGGCTGTGGCGTAGACCAGCAGCTGTAGCTCCGATTCAGCCCCCAGCCTGGGAAATTCCATATGCCATGGGCTCAGTCCTAAGTAAGCAAAGCAAAAAAAAAAAAAAAAAGCATAAGGAAGAAAAGTAAAATCACTGATTACCTCACGAGGCAGAAAATTGCTGCCAATATTCTGGTTTATTTCTTTCTAAGATTTCTGTCTTCATCTTTCAGTGACTCTGATAGGTTCTCGTCAATGGACTCTACTTGAACAGTGATTTCCTAGGGCTAGTAATTAGTGCTTATTTTAATGTTGCTTGCCACTGTGGGAAGATGTGGCATGTCATCTCCCTTTGGCCGAAGTGCATAATCTCTAACCATTTTTCTACCTTCATTTTCTATAGAATATAGCACTTCCTAGATGTACCAATGTTTGTAGAGCATTCAAAGTAAAAGTTGTATGAGGATGGGAATGTGGTTTTCCCATAGGGGATAAACGCAATTTCTAAAAAGTTCTTTTAAAAAATGTGTGCGTGTATGAAATAAGCAACCAGTTTTCACAAGGAAAAAAGTCTGTAAGTAGCACACTGAGTCTGTACCGTTGCTCTCTGTACAGCTGCCTTCTCTCTTTTTCTGTGTAGGAATCTAAGCCAGACCGGCTCCTTGTTCTGAGGGTCCTGTGGAATGATTTCCTGATATGCTACTCCTCTCGCACTCTGCTCTGCTGGTCCGTGTGGTGGGCCCTCTCCACCTGTGGCTACTTTCAAGTCGTGAATTATGCACAGGGCCTGTGGGAGCAGGTGATGCCTTCTCGCCATGCTTCGATCTATAACGGTGCTGTGGAGGCTGTTTCAACCTTACTAGGTAAGAGGTACAGGGTGCTAGGGCCGGTCAGGAGCGGGAGAGTCCTCTGGTGGTTACGTTGACCGTAATCAGATTTCCTCTCCTCCCCCAGAATGAATTAATCCCGAAGGTATGATTTATTTAATTGGAGTTCTGATTTTATAGTTCAGGATGAAAATACAGAAATGCTCGAGTGTTGGAGGGCTATGACTAACAAACTTGACTTCTTTATAACCTTTGGGGAACCTAGTGTAATGGTCCCCTAACTTGTCTCCTTATCCAGGTTTCCATTATCTCTGTTTACTGGGTGCTTTTGCCCGTTGTTGTGAAACTTCGAGTAGCAATGTACAGTACTTTCTAACGACAATAGCTAATAGATGTTGTGTTAATATGCGCAAAGTGCTGTTCTAAAGACTTGGTGTATGTTAGTCCTCACAGAATTCCTAAGAAGGTGCAATTGTTATCCCCATTTTACAGTTAAGAAAGCTGCGGATATACAGGTTAATAACCTGCTCAAGGTCATATAGATGGTAACTAGTAAAGTCAAGGATTGAACTCAGAGCCTGTGTCTTTGGCCATTATATTTTGCTGTCTCCTTCTAACTTGTAGCCCTACCTCATAAGGTTTTGGAAGATTTTGCATGATTTCTACAAACGCTTATAACTCTGGCACTTGGAAAGACCTCCATACATTTTAGCTGTCATTATCATCATCGTCATTATTTTACCGCGTTCTAAAATGCCCCTTACCTGGGAGGAGAGACGAGCCATCCTGCCACATTGCCTAGCTACAAGCGATGACTCTTTTTAATGCTTGCCACTGCATCTGCCTCAGTGGTTTTTCCTTGGCAGCGTCCCTGGTTCTATGTCCTTCGTTTCCATCTCCTTACCAGCTGTCCTAATTAATCTCTCATCATCTCTCCGTGGCTCCATACTGTTTATTCCATCAAGACCAAAATTCTCTGCCCGACTTTCAGGGTCCTCCATGATCTTGAGCTATCGTGTTTATAAGTTAAAAAGATCTTTAAACATAATAATCCAAGGTGACTTTTTACTTTATCGAAATAGTATTTGTTTAGCAAAATAACTGATTTTCTCTTTTTATTTTGTAGGTGCTGTTGCTGTGTTTGCAGTTGGTTACATAAAAATATCCTGGTCAACTTGGGGAGAGGTGACGTTGTCTCTGTTTTCTCTCCTGATTGCTGCCGCAGTGTACATCATGAACACTGTGGGTAACATTTGGGCGTGCTACGCATCCTACGTTGTCTTCAGAATCATCTACATGTTACTCATCACTATAGCAACGTAGGTATTTTGATTCAAAGAAGCATTAGGAAGAGCTAGGACAGGACAAACTTTCTGGCTTCTTTACAAATTAAAATTTCTGCTTAAAAGAGGCAAACCACTTGTGATGAATCCATATATGTATGTGTAACCCTGTCACCACGCTGTACAACTGGGTATAATGGAAAAATAAAAATTAAAATTAAAAAAAAAGAGGCAAACGGGAGGAAACATATGTGCATTATCAGTTTTTCTCCTGAGGAAGCATTTAGGCAAGGTTTGTTTGTTTTCTTGTTCCCATGTTCCTGCTGTTTTCAGATGTTTGCATGAGATCTACATCCTTTAGCAACAAAATACTCTTCCCTTGGTTAAAAAGGGAATTGACAGTAGAAAGAAAGGGCTGCTGTTCACATTTAAAGTAAAACTTGTGACCATTCTGGAAATAACTCTTTTTTTTCTATTCACTCTTTTTATTTATTTTTTAAGTTTTCAGATTGCTGCAAACCTCAGCATGGAGCGTTATGCCCTAGTGTTTGGCGTAAATACCTTCATTGCTCTCGCCTTGCAGACTCTGCTGACTGTAATTGTGGTCGATGCCAGTGGCCTCGGCTTGGAAATTACCGCTCAGGTAAGGTCCCTGTTTTGGTGCTGAAAATGTTATAGGTTGATCAAGGTAATAGACATGGAGCACGCCTAATGGAAACAAATTCAAGCAGTGTAGACAGGTAGACAATGAAAAGTGAAAGTGTCCCCTCCTTCGTTCAGTTTCCTCCTCCCCCTACTTAGTTCTTTTCTACCAGGAGGATTTTGGAACCACCCTTTTTTTTTTTTGATGAGGCCCTGGGACTTTTCTGAGTGTAAGTATCCAGCCTGGTGGAGCTGAGGTAATATTGGTTCCTTCCAGGCCAGGTTCTTCCGCTTCCTCATCTGTTGTTATTTCCCTCCAATTTTCATGCTATGCCTGGAATGCTGAATCCCGTATCTGAGATGCCCCGCTTCATCTCGAAGCTCTCAGTCTCCTCCCTTCTTTACTTAAAATACCCAAACACCAAAGTAATGACTTGCTTTCGATGAATGGCATTATGGTTCTTAACATACGATCTATGTTAAGATACACCTGCACAAACACCCGAAGACAATATGACTACTTTTATTCACTCATATAATTAAACAAAAATGGGCAGTTGAATCAGAAAGTGAGTGCCCACCCCACCCGGTTTCAGCCTAAATGATTCCATGTCCGTTAATGCTTCCTCACTTAACGTAATAGTTTTCTTAGAATACAAAGACCTGACATGTTAGCAGTAATTAATTTTGTTTTTACTGAGGAGATCTAAAAGAGAAATAATAATAGGTGAGGTGTGTGGAGTGCTTTCTGTGTGCCAGGTACTTTATATAGAATTTTGTGGGGTCGTTATCAGGATTAGGCATCAAGAAAATGCATCTGAGAGATACTGTGTTTAGGGTCGCAGTCAATTGATAGCACAGCGGAGCAGAGCCGGAGTCAACATGACTGCTTTTATTCACTCCTTCTCCAAAGCCCAGGCATCTCCCTCTGCATCATGCTGCCTCAGAAAAGGATGGAGGAGGGGGTGGACAGAGAAGAGGAGTGGGAGCTTATTACTTCCTTTTAGTAGGAATTACATAGGTGTTTCCCAATTGCTGCCTGCAGTAAAGGCCTCACAAAAACCTCTCAAGGGTTAGGTGCTTACACTGAGGTGGAGGGTAGGAGAGAACCAACTGCTTATCGTCTTGCTATGGAAATGGCAAGTTTAAACATGGTATAATAGAGTTTTGTGGGCTCTGCTGAAATTCGTTACCACCATAATTAATTAACAGATTTCCTGGAAGTTTGGATTGGGGGTTTGGGATTAGCAAGACACAAGCTATAGAATGGATAACCAGCAAGGTCCTACTTAGCATGGGAAACTATATTTGATATCCTGTGGTAAACCATAAGAATATGAAAAAGAACGTATATATGTATACCTGAATCACTCTGCTGTACAGTAGAAATTAGCACAACATTGCAAATCAGCTATACTTTAACAAAATAAATTTTAAAAAAGGAAAAAAAACAGGTTTCTTATAGGAAAATGTATCCAAATTTTAAAGAATCTGATTCAGAGGGTTACAGCAACATGCTTATTGTACCCATGGACCAGCTATCAGTATTCCGCTAAGAGGATGATGATGGTTCATAAACTATATAATCACATTAAAAAACTGGTTTAGAGAAGGTGCTTTTTTTTCTTTCTTTTTTTTATCTTTTTGCCTTATCTAGGGCCGCACCCACGGCATATGGAGGTTCCCAGGCTAGGGGTCTAACAGGAGCTGTAGCCTCCGGCCACAGCCACAGCCACAGCAATGCGGGATCCGAGCCGCGTCTGCAACCTACACCACAGCTCACGGCAACGCCAGATCCTTAACCCACTGAGCAAGGCCAGGGATCGAACCCGCAACCTCATGGTTCTTAGTCGGATTCGTTAACCACTGCGCCAGGACGGGAACTCCTAGAGAAGATTCTTATAAAAAGTTATCTTATAATGGAATATAGTTGCCATTCTACTGCCCTCTTCTGGGAAAGAAGTTCTTGACCATCTACTAGTCATAGCCACCTGCCTATTCAGCTTTAGGGTAGAGAGTGTGATTCAGCTATAGCGATGACAGCAACAAAAATAAAAACAATAGTATTGGAGTTCCTGTTGTGGCTCAGCAGAAACAAACCATGAGGACGAGGGTTTGATCCCTGGCCCCCTTCAGTGGGTTAATAAGGACCCAGCGTTGCATTGGGCTGTGGTGTAGGTTGCAGATGTGGCTCCCTCTGGTATTGCCGTGGCTATGCTGCAGGCCAGCAGGCAGCTGTAGTGTCAATTCGACCCCTAGCCTGGGAACTTCCATATTCTGCAGGTGCAGCCCTAAAAACAAAACCAACCAATCAAACAAAGAAAAACTAGGAGTATTAACAGCATTAGCACTGTGCTAATAAACATTTACATACATAATCTCATCCCTTCCCAACAGCTTTGTAATTTGAAAATATTATGAGCTACAAAATGGTTTATAAATGAAGCTGAGGCTTAGGGACTGAGTCTCTCAGTCCACGTCACACAGTTAGTAAGGGATGTATTCAAGATATGCACCCAGGCAGTCAGGCTTCAGTAACATCATGCTGTGCTGCCTCTTTGAATCCTTGGTGCCTGGCGCATTGTGTTTTTTTAAAGTTTTATTGAGAAAATAAACAGGCCTTTAATTATAGAGTCTGGTCGCATATATGTAATAAAGGGCTTAACTTCTAATAATTCTATAAATTGCTTCTTCCTCCCTCTTTAGTTCTTCATCTACGCTGGTTATTTTGCACTCATCGCTGTGGTTTTCCTGGCTAATGGTGCAGTCAGTATTATGAAGCAATATAGAAAGCAGGAAGATCCACAATCAAGTTCTCAAGTAACCGCTTCGTAACGCACTACTGACGAGTTACCTTTCGCAAGAACTCTGCACAGTAGCTGTGCCTGGATGTATTTAATTTTTTAAAGTATAGACATGTATTTATGAGTGTGCATTTCATGGCTTTCAAAGCAGCCAAGGGACTATACCTTGTCTTCCTAGAGTAACAGAATACTGTTCAGAAGTGAAGTTTACTTCATGAATTATTTATGAGAGCCAATTTAAGGGTGATTTTTTTTTTTTTTCTGATTCAGAAGTGAACTTGCTTTTGAAAGCCAAGTAACAGGAGCAGTCAAGCAGCACATGGTGATGTAGTCTTGCTAGCAAGTGAGTCTAGTGTTTGGTAGGTCAGGTGCTTCTGTATCTGATTAGCCAGATGCTTCGCCTGATGGGACAGGGCTTCACAGGTCGGAATAGAAACATGTTGTAACAGCGCCTGCCTTTGTTCAACTTAATCCTTATTTCAGTGTTACACATGGGCATTTGTTTTCTACAGAAGAAAGTTGTTCCTGTCGCTGGCAGTATTTGGTCTGGTTTGGTGTTCTATCCTATAAGGAGTATGTGTCGTTTCTAATTTTAAGTTATTTTTAAAAATTCATTGTATAAATGTTCTCGACTCCCATCTTGACAGTTATGTATTTGTGTAGATTTTTCTCAGAAGTACACTTTTATATTATTCATATGCTTCCCAGAGAAGCTAATTTAGTTAAAACTAAGGCAAATTGTGAGGCCTGTGAATAGTCAAAGTGAAAACTAATCAGAAAACTTAAGGTAGGTTTACTTGTCTTTTATTCTTCAGTATGAAGGACTATTAATTCTATGATGAGAAGTTGCTAAATGGGCTAGAGGTACAATGAGCCCATTTTGTATTTGCATTCCCTTTTATTTCCAAAATAAAATGAAAAAATCTTTAAAAAAAAAAAAAACTTCATCTCCATTTTGTATTATTTGTCCTTCTCATCCAAGATAAAGATGTTATTAAGAGTTGGATTATTCCAAGATCTTTTTCACAAACTGAGCCTCTTTTTAATTATTTTAATGGGACAGGAACTAGGATAGACTGGGTTCCTGCATTTTGTACAGTAAATCTGCCTTTATTTCTAAAGGTGGGTCATCTTGAATATTTGCTTTAAATAAGAGTTGCTGTGATTCCATTTCCAGGTTACTTGAAAAAAAAATGTGTTCTTCATACATTTAATCAGGAAATTAGTCTATCGAGTGACTGCTCGTGTATGTGAGACATGAAAACTATTTTAAAGCCAACTTTGTTGCCTTATCTTTAAAAAAAATATAGGTTAATTTTTTTTTTTTTTTTAATGGCTGCACCCACAACATATGGAAGTTCCCAGGCCAGGGATTGAATCCAAGCAGCAGCTGCAACCTACGCCTCCACAGCAACCCGAGCCACTGCAGTCAGATTCTTAACCCGGTGTGCCACAGTGGGAACTCCTAGTTTAACTTTTTTAGAATGCCATAGGTAAACACCGAATGATCATGTCAAGATTCTACAGCTGACATTCATTTGATGTAATAAGCAGGAATTCTAGATGTAGATGAATGAGGATGAGAATAAGTCATTTTCCACTGACCTTCCTTTCTGAATAAGGGAAAGGAAAGAACACTAAGAAGGAAAGGGGAAGTGATGTCATAAACAAAAGACTCTAACTTTATATTTTGCCTTTGTTTTATTTTGCTGCATAGGGAGTTTTTTATTCGAAAACAAGTAGAAAAATGGTGTTTGAGGAATTTTATTTAATTTTTTAATAGACTGTGGTACAATCAAGTTGTTCATATTACTAAAGCAATATTTCCCTGGAATTTAATTCAAAGTTTGTGGTACACAATCAGAGCCTTTACTTAAGACAGTAATAAGTTCTCATCTTGGTGTGTGGCCCTATTTATAGGATGCTAAACCCAATTTTCAAGTTGTACTGTATGTGGTTTTGCAAAGAAGTAAAAATAATTTGTACTTTTTATTCAATTCTGTATAGATTATAACATTTTTAGCAAATAAATATTTTACAGTACATTTTCACTTTTTAATCAGAATTATTTTTAATTTATCTTTGCTGAAATAGCTTTAAATCTCTTAGGACAAATTTTAGAGTATGCATTCCTTTTACCTGACCTTTCTAACTAAACTTTAGTCATTCTGTTACTTCTTCCATGGCTTTGTAATCTTGAATTTTGACTCTTTCCCCTTCTGTTGTTTTCCCTTTTTTTTTTTTTTTTTTTTTTTTTTTTTTTTTTTTTTTTTTTTTTTTTTTTTTTTTTTTTTTTTTTTTTTCCCTTTTTTTTTTTTTTTTTTTTTTTTTTTTTTTTTTTTTGGTAGCATCACCTTGCACTATTTTTCTTGGTCTTCATCTTGGTACCTCTTACCCTTTTTTTTTTTTTTTTTTGGTCTTTTTAGGGCCACACCCACAGCATATGGAGGTTCCCAGGCTAGGGGTAGAATCAGAGCTATGGTCGCCGGCCTACACCACAGCCACAGCCACAGAAACACAGGATCCAAGCCATGTCTGCGAACTGCACCACAGCTCAGGGCAATGCCAGATCCTTAACCCATTGAGCAAGGCCAGGAATCGAACCCTCATCCTCGTGGATACTAGTTGGGTTCATTACCACTGAGCCATGAAGGGAATTCCACCTCTTACCTTTTCAAAGCATTCTCCCACTTAGAAACCACAAAGACCTACATGTTAACTGAATTTTTTTAAACAAACAAAATGAAATTGAATCAAGGACAGAAGGTACCATCTTGTATTGAAAATTCATAGCCTTTTTGTTCCAGCTCCAAATACTTTGAAACCCAGGGAAGCATCTTCTTGCCATCAGCTGAGAATCACTTGTTCCTTATATCCCAGTAACCAAATCAGTCTTTTCTCATAATATCCAAATGGGTATCTTCCCTTTAATTCCCATTCCAAAACCTGCTTCTTTAAGGCACTTCATTGATTATCAACAAAGATTTGGAATTTTTTTGTGCAAAAACATTTCTTAAAGGTTTTCATCCCTATAGTTATATCCCCTGCATCTAAATACCTTTCAGACTCTAAGCCTTCTAAGCAGGGACCATGACTTATTTTTATCTTTTGTTGCAAAACATGATGTGTGTGTGCCCTATGAATATTGAATTACAAAAATGATATATGATGTCAGCATAGCTACCTGCCAGTACAATGGCAAAATGCATACTTTTTAAAAAGTACATCAATATAGGAGTTTCCATCGTGGCTCAGTGGTTAACGAGTCTGGCTAGGAACCATGAGGTTGCAGGTTCTATCCCTGGCCTTGCTCAGTGGGTTAAGGATCCGGCGTTGCCGTGAGCTGTGGTGTAGGTCGCAGACATGGCTCAGATCCTGCGTTACTGTGGCCTTGCTGTAGGCCGGCAGCTACAGCTCCAATTAGACCCCTTGCCTGGGAACCTCCATATACCCTTAGGAAAGATTAAAAAAAAAAAAAAGTACATCAATATAAAACACTGAGATTAAAATGCCTATCAATGATCTCTAGTCCACTAGACGTTTTATTCAAGGCAGTGTGCTCAAATGATAGAAATTAGATGTCTATTTATTTTACTTATGGCATCCTCATAATTAATACCTTATACTTGTTTAACATGTTTTAGTTTGGAAGAGGCATCCGGTGTTGCTGTGAGCTCTGGTGTAGGTCGCAGACACGGCTTGGATCCCATGTTGCTGTGGCTGTGGTGTAGGCCAGCAGCTACAGCTTCAATTGGACATTTAGCGTGGGAACCTCCATATGCCATGAGTGTGGCCCTAAAAAGAAAGGGACACAAAATGACAAAAACAAAGTGTAAATAATCTACCAAAGGGGAGAAACTGGTATAGGACCGTGATTCCCACCTTCCACTGCAAATAAACTGTCCCTTCTGCCTCTGGCCCTTTGCCAGGTCTGTTGTGCTAAGACCACAGTGGGAAGAGGGGGCAGGAGAGCACTGACCTAACTCAGAAAATAGAGCTACAGAGCGGAAGAACGCCAGGCAGGGCACCAGCAACTGCAGGAAGGAATGATGTGTTGAGGCTGTGGAGTAGGGGCCTAGGGGTGCAAGTCGTGGGGATATTGAGAACCCATTTCCTAACTGCGGGTCACCACCCCCCCACCTGTGGTGGCTGAGGACTGGAAGTGGGGCTGAGAAACTGGGGGGCTGCGTTGGGTGGTGAGTGTGGGTCACCTTTGCTCCCCTCTGCCCTGTGGACCCATGCACCCAGCCACCACTGCACCTGTGCCTTACGGCCTCCCCCAGAGGGCTGCAACCCACCCCAGGTTTTCAGACTCTGGCAAGTAGTTCTCCATCCCGCCACTGCGGGGCAGGGAAGTAAGTCTTTAGGAAGACTCATTGCTTGTCCATTCTAAAGATACTAGTTTGCATCTAGTAACCGCAAACTCCCGGTTCATCCCACTCCCTCCCCTAACCCCCTTGGCAACCACAAGTCTGTTCATGATATCTGGACAGAGTCTGTTTGTGTTTCGTAGGTGGGTTCATTTGTGCCGCGTCTGACAACATGACGTTTAACGTGTCTTTGGCAATCAGTATAGCCCACTGCAAATCTCTCTCTGAAATGTTTTCCTATTACAAACTATCTCTTAAAATAAGTGAATCAGGAGTTCCCGCATGAAGCAGTGGAAATGAACCTGAATAGGAACCATGAGGTTGCAGGTTCGATCCCTGGCCTCCCTCAGTGGGTTAAGGATCCAGTGTTGCTGAGCTGTGGTATAGGTCGCAGGCATGGCCTGGATCCCACATTGCTGTGGCTGTGGCATAGGCCAGCGGTTACAGCTCTGATTTGATCCCTAGCCCGGGAACCTCCATATATCATGGGTGCGGCCCTAAAAAGAAAAAAAGGAAAAAAGAGGTGATTCAAAGAGGGTAACAGCTCTTTCCAGAGGAACCTCTTACCCGCTAGAAAATGCAGGAGGAATCAGGGCTCAGAAAATTTAACTTCCTTCCAGCAAAAACTATCTAATACTTGGACATTGAAAACTCATATTTGTGTTCACGTGTTTGGTATAGATCCATTTTCTCCTACCCATACCACCACCACCATGACTCCTTTTTTCTAACATCAAACTGCTTGATTTGAACATTGTTCCCTGCAGGATGCCAAAAATTCTGGAGGACTTACCTGCTATGTTCTGAAAGTGTTGACAAAAGTCGACCTTGAGCTCTAGAACAGTACTTACAGATCCCGCACTTACTTGGACAGAAATAACTACCTGGAAATTTTTGTCTGTGTCTTGTATTTGACTAAGAAATTGTAGGCCAGAGAATGTGTCCTTAATGATAAGTTATCTAAGTTGGCTTAAATATCTGTTATTTTTATCTCCAGGTCTTGTGATTAAATCCATGTTACAGTTTTTTGACTCTCTCTTCCCTACCCTGACTTTTTTCTTTGTATTTTGGTCTCCTTTCCTTAGGAATAAGCCATTTCATACTTAACCAAAGTCATTCCTCCATATCCACTTTAATAAAAAAAGACCTGCTATGTCTAATAGAAAGGACGCTGGTATTAATCCAGGGGTCTAGATGGGAGCTGAAGTGGTTCCAAGTGAGTGAACACCTGGATTATAGTAGAACTTTTAAGAAAGTATTTTAAAAATTATCTCTAGAGGAGTTCCCATTGTGGCGCAGCAGAAACAAATCCAACTAGGAACCATGAAGTTGCAGGTTCCATCCCTGGCCTCGCTCAGTGGGTTAAGGATCCGGCGTTGCTGTGACCTGTGGTGTAGGTTGCAGACGCGGCTCGGATCCCGCGTTGCTGTGGCTGTGGCGAAGGCCGGCGGCTACAGCTCCTGTTAGACCCTTAGCCTGGGAACCTCCATATGCTGCGGGTGCGGCCCTAAAATGACAAAAGAAAAAAAATTATCTCTAGAGAAAGCATTTACTTTTAAGCCCCTTCAATGATAGGGTTATGCACAGTACGGAATAGAAAGTCACAGAGAAGAAGATATCTTAATCTTCAAAAAATAGCCTCCTAAAGTGACCTGAAATCCTACTTCATAATGTATGATAATTTAGTTTATTTGTGGTTGGCAAATATTCTGGTTCCATGGTTATTTTAACATTATTTCAGTTTTCAGAGTATTACGTGTTTATGGGAGGAAATTTGGGAACTATAAAGGAGCATAAGGAGTGATTGTTATTCTGTATTCGTCAAAGCATGATTTTCCTCTCACACCTTGCAAGAAATCACAATAGAGTGTAAGTAGATAATAAAACAGTGCAGATTACTCTCAGTAAATATATAAAATACTTACTATTGGATCAAATAAATACATAAAATACCATTAGAAATTGTTATAATTAGTAACACATTAAATGCATTATTTTAAAAATCACCAGAGATATAAACCACAAAGTAACCACAAATAATAGCAGAAACAACAACAGACTAAGAGTCCTAAAGATTTAGGTTTTGGAACAGTTAGATACAGAGTATAAAAGGATACCTTTAAAACTTTAACTATGAAAGATGAAATCACAAAAAATGAGCAAAACAAGAGACTAACAAAAATGAAGAGTGACTTGGAGTTCCCGTCGTGGCTCAGTGGTTAACGAATCTGACTAGGAACCATGAGGTTGAGGGTTCGATCCCTGGCCTTGCTCAGTGGGTTAAGGATCCGGTGTTGCCATGAGCTGTGGTGTAGGTTGCAGATGCGGCTCAGATCCCGCGTTGCTGTGGCTGTGGCAAAGGCTGGCAGCTACAGCTCCTGTTATACCCCTAGCCTGGGAGCCTCCATATACCATGGGTGCAGCCCTAGATAAGGCAAAACTAAAAAGACAAAAAAAAAATCAAGAGTGACTTAAAAAAGAAACTAAAGATATATTCTAGAAATTAAAAATAGAAGGCTGAAATTAATATTCAATGGATAATGTTTCATCCGTTGCTGGTGGCATGTAAGGTGACACAACCCAACTGAAATGCCCTATTCTGGCATTGTTTTTTAAAGTCAAAGATATGCATACTCTATGACCCAGCAGTTTCACTCTTATATAAATGTGATTATGCAGGAATGAAAAAGAGTAAAGCAGAGCTGCAAGAAACAATTTCAATGAATCTTATAATTTTGGGCAAAAGAAAACACAAGAACATATCAATACAATTCTATCTTTCAAAAGAAACTATACTGATTAAATCAATTAGTAAGTGATATTAAAAAAGTATAAAACAAAGAAATGGCTGCTATAAAAGGCTACAGTATTTACTGCTGAGGAATGGGAAGAGGTATGATTAAGAAAGGGCATAGAGAGAGATTGGATTAAGATGGTGGAATAGAAGGACTGGAGCTCAACTTCTCTCCCGAAAAACAGCAAAACTACAACCAAATGCCGAGCAGCCTTCAACCAACTGGACTGTAAACTTCCAAAAAAGATATTCTACTCCAGAAGACAAAGAGGAGACCACATCAAGAGGTAGGAGGGGCGATTACGTGATAGAAGCAACCCCATACCTCCTGGGTGGGAAGCC
>PVHT021183576.1:2535437-2569066 GCA_004024745.2 Catagonus wagneri
AAAAAAAAAAAAAAAAAAGAGCGTAGGAGTTCCTGTCGTGGCTCAGTGGTTAATGAATCCAACTTGGAACCGTGAGGTTGCGGGTTCAATCCCTGACTTTGCTCAGTGGGTTAAGGGTCCAGTGTTGCCATGAGCTGTGGTGTAGGTTGCAGATGCAGCTCAGATCCCGTGTTGCTGTGGCTGAGGCGTAGGCCAGTGGCTACAGCTCTGATTAGACCTCTAGCCTGGAAACCACCATAAGCCAAGAGTACGACCCTAGAAAAGGCAAAAAAAAAACCCCACAAAAACCAAAAAGCAAGAACCTACATTACGCTGCCTATAAAAGTCTCTGTAAGAGACTCACCTTAGGACAAAGGACGCATATAAATTGAAAGTGAGGGGATGGAAAAAGATACTTCACATAAATGGAAATGACAGGAATGCAGGAGTCACAATACTCATATCAGACAAAACAGACTTTAAAACAAAGGCCATAAAGAAAGACAAAGAAGGATACTATCAAATGATAAAAGGATCCATTCAAGAAGAGGATATTACACTCATCAATATATATGTCCCTAATATAGGAGCACCCAGATACATACAACAAATACTAGCAGACATAAAAGGAGAAATTTATAGGAATACAATAATAGTAGATTTTAACACTCCACTCACAACAGTGGAAGATACTATAGATAGAAAATCAGTAAGACAGCATATATCCTAAATGACACAATTGAAAAGGGAGACTTAATTGATATTTTTAGGACATTACACCCCAAAAACCCAGAATATACATTCTTTTCAAGTACACATGGAACATTCTCAGGATTGACCACATACTGGGGCACAAACTAACTTCAACAAATTTAAGAATATAGAAATTATTTTTAAGAGTCTTCTCTGACCACAATGGCATGAAACTTGTGATCAATCACAGGAAAGTAAATGAGAAAAAACTGACTGCATGGAGACTAAACAACATGCTACTTAAAAACCAGTGGGTCAGAGTTCCCTCACGGCTCAGTGGAAATGAATCTGACTAGTATCTGTGAGGACACAGGTTCAATCCCTGGCCTCGATCAGTGGGTTAAGGATCTGGTGTTGCTGTGAGCCGTGGTGTAGGTCAAGATGTGGCTCAGATCTGACTTTGCTGTGGCTGTGGTGTAGGCCGACATCTACAGTTCTGATTTGACCCCTAGCCTGGGAACCTCCACACGTCCTGGTTGGGGCCCTAAAAAGACAAAAATGAAAACAAAAACAAACAAACAAACAAACAAAACAACCAATGCACCAATGAGGAAATCAAAAGGGAAATTGAAGAATACCTCAAGACAAATGATAATGAAAACAAAACTATTTAAAATCTATGGGATGCCACAAAAGCGGTGCTTAGAGGGAAGTTCATAGTGATATAGGCCTTCCTCAAAAAAGAAAAATCTCAAATCAACAACTTAACCTACCAACTAAAATAATTAGAAAAAGAACAAACAAAATCTAAAGTTAGCAGAAGGAAGGATAACATAAAGATCAGAGAGGAAATCAATAAAAGAGAGATTGATAAAACAATAGAAAAAAAATCAGTAAAACCAAGAGCTGGTTCTTTGAAAGGGTAAACAAAACTGACACACCTCTGGCCAGACTCAGCAAGAAGAGAGAAAGAACCCAAATAACAAAATGAGACATGAAAAGGAAAAATCTCAACAGACACTGCAGAAAAAAATATAAGAGAATACTATGAACAATTATATGCTAACAAATTTGACAACCTAGAAGAAATGGATTACTTTCTAGAGACATACAGCCCACCAAAACCGAGTCAAGAAGACATAGATCATTTAAACAGATCCATCACTAGAAATTAAATCGAATATGTAATAAAAACACTTCCTACAAACAAGTCCAGAACCAGATAGCTTCACAGGCAAGGTCTACCAAAGAAGAACTTATACTCATCCTTCTTAAACTTTTCCAAAATGTTGAAGTAGGAACACTCCCAAAGTCATTCTATGAAGCTACCATCACCCTAATACCAATACCAGATGAAGATACTACCTAATAAGAAAATTAGAGGCCAATACCTTTGATGAATATAGATACAAAAATTCTCAAAAAAATTTTGGCCAACCGAATCCAAAAACACATAAAATATACACCACAACAAAGTGGCATTCATCCCAAGTTCACAACAATGGTTCAACGTACACAAATCAATATCATACCTCACATTAACAATAGAAAAATCAAAAACCACATGATCATCTCAATAGACACAGAAAAGGCATTTGACATAATCCAATATCCATTCATGATAAAAAAAAAAAAAACTCTTTCCGAAGTAGGTAAAGGGGATCATAACATACTAAAAGCCATTTATAACAAACCCATAGCCAACATAATACTCAATGGAGAAAAGCTGAAAGTCTTCCCAGTAAAATCTGGAAAAAGACAAGGATGTCTCTCAGCACTTTTATTAAACACTCTCAGCACTTTTATTCAACATAGTATTGAAGTCCTAGCCATAGCAATAAGACAGACAAAAGAAATAAAAGGTATCCAAATTGGAAGAGAAGAGGCAAAATTGTTACCATATGTAAATGTCATTACACTAGATATAGAAAACCCTAAGGATTCCCCACGAAAACTATTCAAACTGGTCAATGGTTTCAGCAAAGTAGTAGGATACAAGATTAATATTCAGGAGTTGGTTGCATTTCTTATACTAACAATGAAATATTAGAAAAGGAATATAAAAATACAATACCTTTTAAAATTGCACCCCAAAAAATTAAATACCTAGAAATAAACCTGAGCAAGGAGGTGAAAGACTTATATGCTGAGAGCTCTAAAACATTAATGAAGGAAATTAAAGAGTGTTCAAAGAAATGGAAAGATATTCCATGCTCCTGGACTGGAAGAATTAATATCCTTAAAATGGCGATCCTACCCAAAGCAATCTACAGATTTAAGACAATCCCTAGCAAATTACCCATGATATTTTTCATAGAACTAGAACAAACCATCCAAAAATTTATATGGAACCATAAAAGACCCAGAGTTGCCACAGCAGTCCCGGGGCTGGGGGGAATCAAGCAGGAGGCATAACTTGCCCAGACTTTAGACAGTATTACAAAGCTATACTAATCAAGACAGAGTGGTACTGGTACAAAAACAGATATACAGACCAATGGAACAAAATAGAGAGCCTAGGAGTTCCCGCTATTGCTCAGTGGTACTGAACCTGACTAGTATCCATGAGGACGTGGGTTCAATCCCTGGCCCTGCTCAGTGGGTTAAGGGTCTGGCTTTGCTCTTAGCTATGGTATAGGTCACAGATGTAGCTTTGTTCTGGTGTTCCTGTGACTGTGGAGTCAGCAGGCAGCTCTAGCTCCAATTTGACCCCTAGTCTGGGAACTTCCACATCCTATGGGTATGGCCCTAAAAAGACAGAATAGAGAGCCCAGAAATATACCCAGACATCTACGATCAAGAATATAAGATGGGAGTTCCCGTTGTGGCTCAGTGGTTAACGAATCCGACTAAGAACCATGAGGTTGCGGGTTCGATCCCTGGCCTTGCTCAGTGGGTTAAGGATCCGGCGTTGCCGTGAGCTGTGGTGTAGGTCGCAGATGCGGCTTGGATCCCACCTTGCTGTGGCTGTGGCGAAGGCCGGCAGCTACAGCTCCTGTTAGACCCCTAGCCTGGGAACCTCCATATGCCGAGGGAGTGGCTCTAGATAAAGGCAAAAAGACAAAAAAAAAAAAAGAATATAAGGTGGGAAAAATACAGTCTCTTCAGCAAGTGCTGCTGGGAAAACTGGACAAATGCATGTAAATCAGTGACACTAGAACACACCCTCATGCCGTGCACAAAAAATAAACTCAAAGTGGCTTAAAGACTTAAACATAAGACAAGACACCCTAAAACCCGTAGAAGAGGACATAGGCAAAACATTTTCTGATATCAACCAAACAAGTATTTTCTTAGGTCAGTCTCCCAAAGCAATAGAAATAAAAACAAAAATAAACCAATGGGACCTAATCAAACAAGCTTTTGCACAGTAAAGGAAACCATTAAAAAAAAAGATGATCTATTGAATTGTAGAAAATAGTTACAAACAATGCAACCAACAAGAGCTTAATCTCCAAAATATATAAACAACCCATACAACTCAACAGCAAAAAACAAAAACAAAAAAACCAGCCCAACAACAACAACAACAAAATGGTCAGAAGACCTAAATAGACATTTCTCCAAAGAAGATACACAGGTAGCCAACAGGCACACGAAAAAATGCTCAACATCACTAATTATTAGAGAAATGCAAATTAAAACTACTATGAGGTACTACTTCACACCAGTTTGAATGGCTATGCTTAATAAATCTACAAGTAGCAAAGACTGGAAAGGGTGTGGCGAAAAGAAAACCCTCCTACACTATTGGTGGGAATGTAAATTGATATAACCACCATGGAAAACAGTGTAGAGGTACTTCAGAAAGCTAAATACAGAATTACCATATGATCCAGCAATCCCACTTCTGGGCATATATCTAGACAAAACTTTCATTGAAAAATATACATGAACCCTTATGTTCATTGCAGCATTATTCACAATAGCCAAGACATGGAAACAGCCTAAATGTCCATCAACAGATAAATGGATTAAGAATATGTAGTACAGGAGTTTCCACCATGGTGCAACGGAAACGAATCCAACTAGGAACCGTGAGGCTGCAGGTTCAGTCCCTGGCCTTGGTCAGTGGATTGAGGATCCGGCATTGCTGTGAGCTGTGGTGTAGGTTGCAGTCGCAGCTTGGATCTGGCGTTGCTGTGGCTCTGGCATAGGTTGCCAGCTACAGCTCCGATTAGACCCCTAGCCTAGGAACCTCCATATGCAGCGGGTGTGGCCCTAAAAAGGAGAAAAGACAAAAAAAAAAAAAAAGAGTATATGGTACATATACACAATGGAATCCTACTCAACCATAAAAAGGACAAAATAATGCCATTTGCAGCAACCTGGATGCAACTAGAGGTTCTCATACTTAGTGAAGTAAGTCAGAAAAAGAAAGATGAATACCATATGATATCACTTATATGTGGAATCTAAAATATCGCACAAATGAACCTATCTACAGAACAGAAACAAACTCATGGACATAGAGAACAGATCTGTGGTTGCCAAGAGGGAGAGGTGAGGGAATGGGCTGGACTGGGAGTTTGAGGTTGGTAGATGCAAACCATTATATTTAGAATGGATAAGCAATGAGGTCCCACTTTATAGCACAGGGTGCTATATCCAATCATTTGTGATCGAACATGATGGAAGATAGTATGAGAAAAAGAATGTATATGTGTGTGTGTGTGTGTGTGTGTATGACTGGGTCACTTTGATGTACAGCAGAAACTGATAGAACATTGTAAATCAAGTATAATAAAATTAAAAATTTGTATATAACTAAGTTGTTCAGCATAATTTTAAGGTGCATAATCTGATGATTTTTATATATGAATGTATTATATTATTATATTAAATGTTATATAATACATAAAAATTATTTTGACAATCAAATTAATTAACATATCCATTACCTCCCATAGTTGCTTTTCTTTTTTTGATGATAACACTGAAAATCTATTTTCTCAGCAAATTTCAAGTATGGAGTAAGGTATTATTAACTACAGTCATCATTACATACATATCCCAAGAATTTATTCATTTTATTACTGACTGTTTGTACCATTTTACCAACACTTCCTCATTCTCTTACTTCTCAGCCCCTGCAACCACTGTTCTGTGTTCTGGTTCTATGAGTTTGATTTTGTTAGAGTCCACATATAAGTGAGATCATACAGAATCTGCCTTTCTGTGTCTTGTTTATTATAATATCCTTCATATTCATACATGCTGTCATAAATGTCAGAATTTCCTTCTTTTGATGGCTGAATACTATTACAGTGTGTGTGTGTGTGTGTGTGTGTGTGTGTGTGTGAGTCACATTTTCTTTATCCATTGACCAGCTGATAGACAGGTTATTTTCTTATCTTCGCTACTATGAATAATGTTGCAATGAACATGGGAGTGTAGATATCTCTTTGAGATACCAACTTCATTTCCTTTGGATATATTCTCCAAAGTGGAATTGCTGGATCATATAGTAGTTCCATTTTTAATTTTTTGAGGAATCTCCACACTGTTTTCACAGTATCCGTACCAGTTTACATTTACACCATCACTGCACAAAGGTATTGCTGTTTTCTCCACGTTCTCAACCACACTTATCTCTTGTCTTTTTGATAACTGCTATCCTAACAGGTGTGAGGTGATATCTCATTATGGTTTTGATTTGCACTGATGACATGGGATGTTGAGCATCTTCTCATATACCTATTATCCATTTGAATGTCTTCTTTGGAATAATGTTTATGCAGGTCTTTGCTCACTTAAATTTTTTTAATTTAATTTTATTTTTATTACAGTATAGTTGATTTTTAATTAGGTTATTTAGGGGTTTTTTTTGGTATTGAGTTATATGAATTTCTTATACATTTTAGGTATTAATCCCTTATTGGATACGTGATTTGCAAATACTTGCTCCTATTTCATAGGCTGCCTTTTCGTTTTGTTGATGGTTTCTTTTGCTGTGTAGAAACTTTTTAGTTTGATGTAAGCCTCACTTTTTTTCATTTTTTGTTTTTGTTTCCTATTTGTTTTGTTCCTATTGCCAAGATCAATGTCAAGGAACTTATCTCGTATGTTTTCTTCCAGGAGTTTTATGTTTCAGGTCTTTCATTTTAGTCTTTAATCCATTTCAACTTAAATTTTGGTAGGATGTATGATGAGGGTCCAATTTCATTCTTTCGCATGTAGACATTCAGTTTTCCCGGCCCCTTTCATTAAAGAGACTATCCTTTTCCCATTTTGTGTTCTTGGCACCCTTATCAGAGATTAGTTGACCAGCTACGCATAGATTTATTTTTGGGCTCTCTATTCTGTTCCATTGGTGTATGTGTCTATTTATAATAGAGTTTGAGATTAGGAAATTTGATGTCTTTAGCTTTTTTTCCAAGGTTATTTTGGCTATTGGGGTCTTTCGTGGTTCCATATAGATTTTAGGATTGCTTTTCTAGTTCTGTTTAAAATGCTCTTAGCAGAAGGGCAGTCCTCAAACTCCTGCCCTTGGTCTGAATCTGAATGCAGGCCTCATCCCATCCCCCACACAACCACCTGGGGCAATTCTCATACCTTCACTAGTCAAGCAAGCCTGCCTTGTTCTGATGGCTTTTTTGAACAATTTATTGATCAAAGTCCCCTAGATTTCCCTCTCTATCTATGATCCTTTACTGGGACTTCTACAACCACCTGTGCCTACTCCATCCCTATCTGGTGTGGACTGCGGATGAAACTAACCAGTCTCCAGTCCTGCCCTTAAACTTTGGAGAGATGAAGTAAGTAGGTAAAAGGATAAAATCGTCATTCTTGTTCACATCAAAATAAAATTTTATGTTTAGACAAAGTTTTCCTAGAAAAAAGATAATAAGCCACCAAAAGCAATGTTTTTTTTTGTCTTTTTGCCTTTTCTAGGGCCGCTCCCATGGCATATGGAGGTTCCCAGGCTAGGATTCTTACAGGAGCTGTAGTCCCAGGCTAGGGGTCTAACAGGAGCTGTAGCTGCCGGCCTTCGCCACAGCCACAGCAACGCGGGATCCGAGCCGCATCTGCGACCTACACCACAGCTCACAGCAACGCTGGACCCCCAACCCACTAAGCAAGGCCAGGGATCGAACCCGCAACCTCATGGTTCCTAGGATTTGTTAACCACTGAGCCACGACGGGAACTCCACCAAAAGAAATGTTTTAAAGAGAATAAGAGAAGCCACTTTGTAAGCCCCATGGAACTTCATCTCCATTGCAGAAATGGGTGTGTCTTAGTCCCTGCCTCATTCCAGCACTTTCAACACTGCCTAGAACAAAGTGGCCCCTCTGAGGGAATTGATAAATACCTATAGCAAGTTTCTTTGTAAGGCTCAGTGTAAATCCACACGTTATTAGCATAATACATAGTCTCTCTCACTCACTCTCCAGCTTTTCCTGGCTCCCACTAACAGCTCAGATTGTTACGAATATTCATGATTGAATCCTACTATTACACTTAGGAGGTAGTTTTTCTGACTGTACTGTATCTAAAAATCCCAAAAAGAATACAATTTGGAATCCTGTTTGCAAAGAGGATCCTGTCCCATGAACTTGTGAGTGAAAGAACTGCGGTGATGAAGCTGGTTTGTGGAAGATCACTTATATGTGGGATCTAAAAAAAGGATACAAATGAACTCATTTGCAGAACAGACACAGACTCACAGACTCGGAAAAACTTATCATGACTGAAGGGGACAGGTGGGGGAAAGGATGGACTGGAGGCACTTGGGACTGGCATATGCACATGAAGGTGTATGGAATGATTGGCCAATGGGGATCTGCTGCATAGCACAGAGAACCCTACCCAATATTCTGCGATACCCAGTGTGGGAAAAGAATTCTCTAATGGATGAGCATACATACATAACTGAACCACTTTGTTGTACAGTAGGAGTTATCACAACCTTGTAAATTGACTATACTCAATAAAACTTTAAAAAATGGAAAAAATGCTCTTGAAATTTTAGTAGATATTTTATTGACTATATTGATTGCTTCGGGTAATATAGGCAGGTTAGCAATATTCTTCCAATCCTTGACCACGGGAGATCTTTCCATTTATTCCTATCTTCTTCAGTTTCTTTCATCAATGTCTTCCAGTTTTAAATATGCAGATCTTTCACTTCCTTGGTTAACTTTATTCTTAAGTATTTTATTTTTTGATACTATCATAAATGGGATTGTTTAAATGCACCTGTATAGAGAGGGAGAGGGTAGAGTGGTCAGCTGCTCTCTATAAAATTGCCAGGTGTGTTATTAGCATTACCTCATTATTCCTTCCCCACTTACATGCCAGACTTGAGCTCTAAATTTACTCCTTCCTCAACCCTGATCATCAAAACACCAAGTCCTTCACTAACCTCTGATCTCCTGATAAAGTATTAGGAGGAAATTATAAAATTGCTTATACAAAGTAGATGGTTAAGGCTATTCACAATAAAATTAATTTGTTAATTGTGTAAACTCAATAAATATTTACTAATTATTTAAGTGCCAGGATTGTTGAGTATACAGGAGTATCTAAAACTCAGACTCTGCTTTCAGGAACTCATAGTCTAGAATAAATGAATAATACACTTAACTTTCCCAAGGACATTATTAATTTTAATGGAAATGCTTGTTCACAGGTAGCATTTCAGTGTTTTTTCACAATACGTTTAAGATATCTCAGAGGTTGCCATAGGCAGTGAGAGGTAGATTTCATTTTATGTCATGCTCCTTCCTGTTTAAGTCAGCAATTCTGAATTACCCAAAGATCATAGAATAAACTAGTTAATGCCTCCATGCCTTTCCAAGTGTTATTATGTCTATGTCCAATGCCCTGCCTACCCTTCTTGCACAATCCTTTCCATTCTTCAAGTCAGCACCAGTGTAAACACTTTGCAGAAGGCTCTCTGTCACCCATTTCCTCATTGGTCCCTCCTTTTTTCAGTTAAATCTGCACCCTGTGCATCACATTATGTTTCCTTTGTTTAAACTCATCTCCCTTTTAAGTCTGTGAGCTCCTTTATGCAGAGATTAGGAATTATTCACCTCCCAGGCTATAAGAAAGGAACTCAACAGATTTAAAAATTAAATGAAATAATTAAAAACCTAACATTTCTCAGCCTCCTTAATTAGATGATAGTGAAATAAACCTTTTGTAGTGGCTAGGTTTATCCCTACAGATTGTTAGTTACTGTACGATGTTCCAATTTTGTGTCTGTGCTTTGATCAAAGATTTCAGTTTTATTTTAGTAGTCTCTGCTTTCTATTCTTTTTATTTTTTCTCCGTGCAGATTAGTCTGTTACCCCTTCAGTTTTTTTCTGTGTCCGTGTACCTTCTTTTAACAGCCCATCTCTTCTATTTCCTTTCCTTTCAAATGATCACATTCTAATTTCTGGACTGGGAACTGAGTTTACTAGAATAAAGAACTGTGAAAGACTCTCCTATAACTGTTCAAGCCTAGCTTACAAACTTTGTAGTAACTCATTTCTTTCAAGACTTTTTTGTTCTTGGATGTGACTGGATTCTAGGTGGTTGAAGTAACTGAACTCTGACTTCCATTTAAATGGGCGTGTTTCTGATTTTTTACACTAATCCATTCCACTTTTAATGCCCATTCAGTTACCCAGTGCAAGGGCTCTATAACTGTAATGTTTAACATACATTTCTTTGAAACTGATATATTAAAATCTAGATCTTTTATATTAAAAAACTGATAATGTAGGCAATATTTTTCTGGTAAATTCCATACATAATTAAACATTTTTCTCATTTTCATTTTGGACATTTAAAGACATCTTAGAAACTACTTTCACCCTTGTGGAAAACTATATGTTGATATGAGGCACAATTTATTGAGTACTTTGTATACATCGAGCTCTGTGCCAAGCACATGGATTACCTCCCTTAATCCTCATAATCCTAAGGGCAAATATTATTATCTCTATTTTATAAGGGGGCAACTAACTAGACTTAGAAACTAACTCTTCTATAAGCTAGTAATCACAGGAGACAGGTTTCATATATTAACCTCAAAAAATTGTTCTAAAAATATTTTCAGTTCTCCAGTTACGGCTTTCCCACTATTCCATTATAAATTTTTGGTAATATATTTATTGTTAACATGTAAGTCATATTCATACAATTCACCCTTCAGCAGTTAACCACCCAGTTCCCCCAAATCACTATGTATCCGCTTCTCCCCGCCCCAGTCAACCACTAACCTACTTTCTATCTCTATAGATTGATTTGCCTCTTTTTCATATAAAAGAATCATACAGTATGTGGTCTTCCCTATCTGGCTTCTTAACAAAACAGTTAACACTTAACAAAACAGTTCTATTTTCAAGGGTCATAAATGTTGTAGTATTTATCAGTACTTCATTCCCTTGTACTGCTGAAATATTCCATTGTGTGGATATACTACACTTTATTTATCCACTTATCCTTTGCTGGACATTTGAGTTGTTTCTGCCTTTTGACTATTATGAATGATGGTGCTATAGGACATTGTTATTTGGAAAAACATTTAAAATATTTAGGAGGGTCAGTGTAAAAACATATTCAACTAGGAGTTCAGAAACCAAGATGAAAGCAGTCCTTTTGTTCCTTTCTTTTCTACCCATTTCTGTCCCCCTCTAACTTTAAAAACCTAATTATAAGAATGAGATCAGTAAGCAATTGAAACTAACTCTTGACTTACACTTTCTTGAATGCCTACCCTGTTATTTTCCTAGGTAAAAAGAATGAAGAATTAAGTACTTAAGGAATAATTAGCTCTCTATCCCCAACAGCCCTCCTAATTCTACAGGCAGATCACTTGGGCAAGATAACACCTGAAGGGAGAGTCAGCTGGTCTGCACCCAATGGAGAGTTATGTAGAATCCAACCTCCTGCCTCAATGTTTCACTGAGATTCTTCCCCCTGCATTTTTCTCTTTAAAAACCGTCATGGCTGAACAGATTTTCAGAGTTGGTCTCTGGACACGAGTTTACCTTCTCTGCAGACGGTCAGCTTTTCTGACTAAATCATCTTTCCTTTCTACTGACACTTGCCTCCCAAGTTATTGGCTTTTGAGCAGTAAGTTCAGCAACAAAAGTCTACTTAAGCTTTGGTAGTAGTTCTGTTTTCACTGAGGGAGATTTGCTTAAAATTCTTTTGACTTTCAACAGACGATAATTTTATTTCATCGTATTTGTCTTTTTCAAGTGTTTGCTCTAAGGTTGAAGTTCTGCAGCAGAAGAAATATTAGGTCATTACAACAAATGCTACACTATAGCTGGGAAGTGCACTCAATATTGTAATTCATCTAATTTAGTCTACAGTTAATTCAGTCCACATTTTGGGGAGTACTTGAAAATTCAATTCTATATTGCCACTCTTTGCAGAAAAGTTGTTCTCCATTATTATACTAAGTGATAGAAATCCTAATAAAAAAATCTGAACGAATTGTAGTTAGGAAATATTTTCATTCTCCCTGTTTTATTTTTGTTGGAGAACGGCCAGTTCCTAAAATCTTGTCATTTGTCACTGCAATCTAAAAATCGTCTTGCTTCCTCTTTATACATAAAGACCACCTCTGGGGAGGATTTGAGAAAATTCTGGTTGACCATTTTGACAGGGTTGAAAGCTGGAGCAAGCATCTGTTCCTTTTGACCATCTTTGGGCAATAAAAGTTTCGTTTTGATTGGGCTGGGACATGGGTTGGAGGTGAATGGGGATGGTGGAGAGCCTTCAGGTCAAAAATCTGGTAACTAGGGAGTTCCCTTCATGGCTCAGTTGTTAACGAATCCGACTAAGAACCATGAGGTTGCGGGTTCGATCCCTGACCTTGCTCAGCGGGTTAAGGATCTGGCGTTGCTGTGAGCTGTGGTGTGGGTTGCAGAGGCGGCTCGGATCCCGAGTTGCTCTGGCTGTGGCGAAGGCTGGCAGCTACAGCTCCTGTTAGACCCCTAGCCTGAGGCAATAAGACAGAAAAAAAAAAATCTAGTAACTAATTAGCAGTGTGGCTTATCTGCTAGTGAAAGCTGAAACTACTTTTGGACGCTAATGGTGAAGAAAATAAACATACTTCTAGAGTTCGTTTTAACAAAGTCCATATCTTAGACAACTACATGTGGGAAAACTCATAACCTAAAGTACACCCTTTCCCCAGTGCTTACTAAGGACCGCGAAACTTGCGGGTGCTGCGCGGTTTTCTTGGTTGCTTCCTCGGAAACCGCAACGCCAGAGGGCGTTTGCTTGCACTTGCAGCAGCGCCAGGGCTGCAGGTGTTCTCAGACTGTCGTCCGCGCCTGCGCGGGCCCACCGCGCCCAAGGAGTGAGAATGACCCGGATGTAGGACCGCGGAGACGCGTCGTTGCCGTGGCAGCCGTTGTCCTGGCCGCTGCAGCGCAGGTGCCGTGGTCTCCCTAGACTCATTGTCCGAGCTTAGAAAGAGGAGGGGAGAGCATCACCGGCCGTCTTCGTGACCCCAGCCGCTGCGTCTTAGGCAAGAGGGGATATAGCGGGGGCAAAGGGAAAGTGATGCGTGGAGTATTTAAGGTGAGAGAGAGAGGGCCAAGGGGGAAACGTCTGGGACAGCTGGGAGCAAAGGTGCGCAGAAAAGCGAGTGAAATGACTTTGTGTTGGCGCCTCACCCTTCCAAGTCCGGGGTCCACCCACGGAGCCTGGCACTGGCAGGGAGCCTGGCAGTTTTGCGCTTTGCTTCGCGTTGTATAAGGGAAACCCCTCTGAGGGTAGCTTTGTCGCTAATATTTGTCATGTTCTTTCACGTCTCAAAGTTCTCGTCCTTGGGAGAAGTCATTACTGAAATGTTAGCTTCGGTGAAGAGGCGGAGGTACTCAGTTAGTAGTACCTCAGGACCATGGATACAAATTAAAATTACCACTAGTGTTTGTAGAATATCATTTATTGTCATACTTTGTAACACATTATGAATTTTTTTTTTTTTGAATTTACTCGTGGGATCGCAGTTTTGGTAGGATGCAGCAGTAAGAACGGACCAGACGGTCTCATGTTTTTATGGGTTAGCGTTTGCTTAAGTACTTACTTTATACCGAAAGGTGTTCTCTTTGATGTTCTTCCTGTTCTCTTAGATTTTAAACGAGCACGTTTAAAATAGTATAAGACTGGAGTTAATGAATTAGAGTAAATTTTAGATTAATGTTTTGGGTGTTTTGAAAGTTATCAAAATTGTATGTATGTATAGACTTAGTAGACTCACACGAAAAGATCTGCAGTCGCATACTCATGGGATTTAGCAGGCACACTGGAGGAAGGAATTAATTTCTGTCTCTTAATACAGTTGCCTGTTAAGGGGGTGATTCTGCCTAAGCCACTCATAGATTTTTTTTTTTTTTTTACTGATGTTACACTGAAATTGAAATGTGTGAAACTCACAAAGAATAAGTGTTAGGTGGTTGAGTTTGTGTAAGGTGTATTTTTGTTCCAGCATGTTGACTGTGTACCATATGGCCAGTACCCTGGGAATGAAGATTAAAAGAACTGAAGGGGATTGAATATCCTGTGACGCATTTGAAAAAGGCTTAAGGGACTTGGTAACAAGAGTTTATAATTTATGTTCTTTGTTTACTTGGGAACAGCCATAAATTTTTTGATGTTATGGGAAAAGAATGGCAGTTTTTATTTGATGAACTTCATTTACTTCCCTGAGTAACTTCAACAGTGGCTTTTTTTTTCTTTTTAATTATGGCATAATAGTGATTTAATAATATCTAATATGTTTAGTTTGTAACTTTTTATTTTTACTTATTTTGCGCAGTCTATGTTTTAGTTTTCACATGAGTGAGATACTTTATAAATAATAAAGCATATCTACTAAATTCTTTAGGCAAGCATTTATTTATAAGTTCAGAACCATATTATAAAACTAAGGGAAAGCACTGAAGAGTTCTATAGAAGTCTTATTCTAACAATTAGGTATATAACTTAAACTTCTTAAAATAATAAATTCAAGATTCCCAATCTGAAAATAAAGCTGAGTATCATAAGGCATTAGTGACTGTGAAAAATAGTATTATTTATGTAGATGTTTTGGATTACAGTGAATTTTAGTTTATTCTGCATCATTCATGGCACCCCTACTTTTAATTGGTAGGTAAGTAAACAATAGCTTATGTAATTTAGACTGTCTTGCAGCCTAGGTGGTGATAAATAAACTCACTCTGAAATACTGATTTGGTTTCTTTGGGTCACTTCAAAAGATTATTGCTCTTAACCTCTGCTTTACAAATTATTGAGGCATTACTTTGAATCCTTTAAGAAGGTCCATTTCCTATTTTTAGTTTATTTACTTTTTTTTTTTTTAATTGTTTGGCTGTACCCACAGCATGTGGAAGTTCCAAGGCCAGGACTCGAACCTGCACCACAGCAGTGACCAGAGCCACAGCAGTGACAATGCTGGTTACTTAAGCTGCTGCGCCACAAGGGAACTCCTCTTATTTTTAGTTTAAAAGAAAGAAGTATCTAGAAGGAATTATTGTTCACCTAATACATTAGAAAGAGTTATAATCCAGTTGAATGATTAGGTTAAATAATTAACATTCGGTATACCTAAAACTAACTCTGTCTTGAGAGGGAAAGGGAAGTAATACTAAGAGGTATGCAAGGAAAAGTGACATTTCAATGAAACAGACTTTAGAATTACAGTCTTGAATTTATTCAGGCACTGATAATTT
The DNA here is from genome assembly GCA_004024745.2 of Catagonus wagneri. Lineage (NCBI taxonomy): Eukaryota > Metazoa > Chordata > Mammalia > Artiodactyla > Tayassuidae > Catagonus > Catagonus wagneri. Next base: position 2,550,801 of record PVHT021183576.1, read on the forward strand.
ATTTTAGATTGAGCCTTATCATGGTACTATACATTTGTTTTAAAATTCTCTTGCTTTTCATAAATTGGCTGTTATTTGCTAATTTTCATCTTATAGAAAAGGTTTAAATAAACCTTAATGGTCACCTAGCTCAACATTTTTCTAAGGTTTCAGTCTCCATTAAAACAGTCATGCCGTGATCATCTTCTGAGCGAGGTATAAACATTTGATTGACATGGAATACAGGTCACCGCACTTCAGGACAAGTTTGAAAATGTAAATCCTGTCTTCACGTTGTCTCAAAATTTGCTCCTGAGTTTCTAATTCTTGCTACTAGTCCTCTGTTTGAAATGATGTAAGTCCAATCCTCCTTCACGCTGTGACCATTTAAATATTGTGAAGCTGGAGTTCCCATTGTGGCTCAGCGGGTTAAGAACCCGACATGGCGTCCATGAGGATGTGCATTCAATTCCTGACCTCGTTAAGTGGGTTCAGGATCTAGTATTGCAGAAAGCTGCCTGCAGGTTGCAGATGTGGCTCTGATCTGGCATTGCTGTGGCTGTGACTGAGGCCTGCAGCTGCAGCTCTGATTTGACCCCTAGCCCAGGAACTTTCATATGCTGCAGGGGCAGCCCTGAAAAGAAAAAAGGAAAAAAATGTTGTAGAGCAGTTGCAATGACTCTCCTTTAGGAAATTTCTTTAGGCTGACATTCCAGGATTTTCAGGTGTTCCTCTGAATCTAGCTTTGTACCCTGCCTTCTTCCCTTTTCCTTCTCTTTTATCCCTGTTCCTCCTGGTTTACCAACCTTTGAATGTGTTCCAGCTTGTCTTTTGTTGTCTAAATTGTAGGAAATTAGATACAGAGCTTCGTGTGTTCTGTGTACTTCAGCAAAGTCTCAGCCTTAGAGCCCATTTACGTTTTTGTCCTCATCACTTTTTTTTTTTTTTGGTCTTTTGGCCTTTATCTAGAGCCGCACCCGTGGCATATGGAGGTTCCCAGGCTAGGGGTCTAACAGGAGCTGGAGCTGGCGGCCTTCGCCACAGCCACAGCAACGCGGGATCCGAGCCGCGTCTGCAGCCTACACCACAGCTCACGGCAATGCCGGATCCTTAACCCACTGAGCAAGGCCAGGGATCGAACCCGCAACCTCATGGTTCTTAGTCGGATTCGTTAACCACTGAGCCACGAAGGGAACTCCTTTTTTTTTTTTTTTTTTTTTTTTAATTTAAGTATGGTTGGTTTACAGTGTTTGTTAGCTTCTGGTGTATAGCAAAGTAATTCAGATATATATATATATATATATTTCATATTTTTATAGTATATTGAATGTAGTTCCCTGTGCTATGTGGTAGGTCCTTCTTATTTATCTATTTTATATATAATAGTTTGTATCTCCTAATCCCAAACTCCTAGTTTATCCCTCTTCCACCTCCTTTCCCCTTTGGTAACCGTAAGTTTGTTGTCTATGTCTGTGAGTCTATTTCTGTTTTATAAATAAGTTCATTTGTGACATATTTTAGATTCCACGTATAAGTGTTATCATATGGTATTTGTCTTTCTCTTTCTGACTTAGTATTATAATCTCAGGTCCATCCATATTACTGCAAATAGCATTATTTCATTCTTTTTTATGGCCAAGTAGTATTCCATTGTATATATGTGCCACATCTTCTTCATCCGTTCATCAGTGAGGGACATTTAGGTTGCTTCCATGTCTTGGCTGTTGTAAACAGTGCTGCTACGAATGTTGGGATGTGTGTATTTTTTCGAATTTTCTCATCATTCTTTTAACTCATTTTGAATTTACTAGGCACTAAAATCTATTAAAAGGTTTTTTGCACATAGTACTGAAAAGCCTTATGTCTTCTCTTAGCTAGTACTTGAACAGCTAGTGGAAAGGTGGTCTCCCATATACTTTCATTACCATTTCATGGTGAACAATAGAGGGAAAAAAATGTAAATCTTGCTTTAATAAGGTTGGCACCAGTTTAGGTCGTCTGGTCAAAGTTTTGAGGAGAATAAAGTGAAGCTAATAGCCAAAACAAAGTTTGTGGATATTTATTGAATCAAGCGTAGTGTCTCTCATTTTGTAACTTTAAAAATGTGCCTAGGAGTTCCCTTTGTGGCGCAGCAGAAACGAATCTGACTAGGAACCAGGAGGTTGCGGGTTTGATCTCTGGCCTAACTCAGTGGGTTAAGGATCCAGGGTTGCCATGAGCTGTGGTGTACGTTGCAGATGCAGCTTGGATCCTGTGTTGCTGTGGCTGTGGTGTAGGCCAGCAGCTGTAGCTCCGATTCGACCCCTAGCCTGGGAACCTCAGTATGCTGCGGGTGCAGCCCCAAACAACAGAGAAAAGAAAAAAAGATGCCTAGATCTCATGTGTTCTTGACATCTGTACTTTCTACTTCCAGAAAAGATTTTAGGCAACTTATTCTTGGTGTAGGAGCAAGGAAAGGAAGGTTCAGAAGCAGAACCCCAAGTGTTTGGGGCCCTAAAGATCCTATTTCTACAGTTCTTTTGAAATTACACCTAAAATTCTAAGTACATTTGGAGAGCGTTGCTCTGTTGTTCTTGTTTTAGTCAGTAGTGGAAAGTATGCAGATTATTGCTGTATATTTCTACCTTTGGCTATTTTGTGACAATTAGTTCTACATAAACAGTTTTCCCTCTGTTCTTTTCTTCTTGAACAGATAATACGACATCAAATTAACTCCTTCTAAGTCCTTCCAGACCCTGCTCCAGGAGCACATTTGTTTTCAGGCACACTAGAAAATTCCATGCACTTGTGTGTGTGTACTTTCTTGTGCTCTTCTCTTGTCTGGAATAGCAGATGAGCGCTCATACTCAGTATTCAGAACACATCTTAGTGTTCCTTTGTATTTCCGGTGTTCAGTGGAGTTGCTTTTCTATTCTTCCTTCCATAGCCCTTTATAATTTACCTTTATTCCACTAACCTAACTTTCAATTTATGTGTTTTATGTACATTTGTCTTCTCTATCAGGGCTCAATGGCATATTTCTATATTACAGTCTTTATTGGAATATTGTAGGTGTTCAGCAAATGTTTGTCAAAATTGTAATATATATTACAGTTCTATACGTGTATAAAGTAAGCTCATAAAGACATATTATATTAAAGACTGAAATTCTTCTTTTGTTTAAAAAATTATGGACCAAAAAATTAGGACTTGGAACTGACCTCAATTTTCAAATAACTTTAATTTGTTTTCTTAAAAATGACAGAATATATACCCCGTTTCCCCAAACATTCATTAACTGTCATCTGACATCCTTATTTATTGTCACTGCCTTCCAAATAGTACTTGGCATCATAGTTTGTTTTTTTATGATAAAATGTATTTAGAGTTGATAACAGTTTGACTTCTGTGGAAGTTAGCATTTGCTGTACTTGAGAGTCAGTTGTCACGTAGTTAAAAAAAACCTTCAGATAACAAATTATAATTATGCTGTATAAATTACCAGAAACTGAGGATGAGAATATAATAGTTTTTATTTGAATATAAGAAAATGTGAATGAGGGAGACTAAAAAGCCCATTTATCAGCTCGGATATGGATAGAGAGTTTTAATGATTGGCAGAGGATGTGGAAAATCGTCTTCTTATCCACCTTTTTTAGTCTCCTTTTAAATTAGGGTGTAAGGAATTGGGAGGAGGTAGGATGGTTGTTAGTGGTACACCTAGGAAAGTCTGGCCTTTGTCTCTCTTTTAGAGTATACCAATTTGTTTATCTTGAACATTCCATAATTTGTGTTTCTATGTGTTAATTAGCTTATCTTCAACATTAATCTCCATACTTCCTACTTTCCCTAAAGTGAACATAACATACACCTTCTCTCTTTTAATCTTATAGCATTATCCTTTAACAAACAGAAAATGGATGAAAATAAAGATCCTGATTCAAAAGACAGTGGAGAATATGAAGATGACTTTGACGAGGACCTTGAATGGTTAATTAATCAAAAAGAAGAAAGTGGCGCCAACATAGTAGAGGTATATATAAATTGCCAACAGCATTCATATAGTTATATTAACAAAGTACTTTGTAGTTTTTTTATGAGTTTCACATATATCATCTCATCTAAATCTCACAAAATTCCTTTGCTATACATAGAATAAGTATCATTTATAGAGATGAGGAAATTGAGGCACAGAAAGTTTAAATGTTGTGTCCTAAGGCATAGGGTTAATTAGTGAGAGAACAGGTATGAAGTTATCACTTAATAAAGCTAAGATTATAATTAAACATTATAATTTATATACTATAATAAATGATATAATTTATTGCATCAAAAGTAAAAACAAATACAGTCAATTTCTACTGTATATGAACTTTGGTAAAATCATAGGGTTATACTTTTAAGAATCATGAAGAATTAAGCCAATCCTCAAAAACATGTTCTTTCAGTTAATATCTGAAACCTTGAGAATGAATTATAGGAGAATGAATATTCAGTAAAAAGGAAAGGGTCAAAGACTGAGTCATAGGAATATTTGTAGGAAAAAGTGGATCCATTAAACACAGTCATACAATTTATCAGACAATATATAGTGGAAATCCAGTAAAATGAAGCAGTTTCTGGTCATAGAAGGTTCCTTCTTTCTGTCTTTGCATATATACAATGTGTATGTATATCTCTATATAATCTGTGTATATATATGCATAATAATTACATAGTAATTATATATAATTATTTATAATATAATTAGTGTCAATAAATAGGGAAGTAACGAAGAAAAAGACCAAGACGGGGGTGAGAATGGGTAACTTTAGAGGAATATTGATCAGAGTATTTACAGCAGAAGCCAGATTTAAGGGAGTTAAGGAAAAGAGTATGAGGAAATGCAGGCAGTAGATTTTACATCGCAACCTTCTCTTAGTTCCATCTTGCTTTCTTATACAGTGGAGAGGACAGATGGGATAGATATTTGGAAAAAGCAACAGAGTTGCAAGACTTTTTTCTAAGATGGCTTTTACATGGAAGTTGTTTGCATCTTTAACAGAAAAATAGAATGAGTAGAGGTAGAGATCGCCAGAGCAGTAGTGCTGAGCCAAGGTCTCATGACTGGAAGGGTGTGAGATCCATCGCATGGGGTGATAGAATTGTAGAAGTGATAATGATAACTCATTGTTTCATTTATTTATTCATTCAGCAAAAATAGTGATAAGCAGCCACGTGTCCAAGACTGTTCTATGTGTGAGGGATACAGCACTAGTGAAAACACAGTGCTCTAATGAAGCTTGTGCATTCCAGCGGATTGCTATAATCATTTCTTCCTTTGAGGCTGGTAGGAAGGAAGGATGACAGAGCTTGCAGCAGGGATGAGGATTAGGGAAAGATTTTGTTGTAGTGGGTTTTAAAAAGAAGTAAAAGCTAAAGGAGAATTTGGAACAAATACTGTAGAAATGAGGCTAAAATAACAACTACAATGCAGAGGTCTTAGTTTAATCTTAAAAATTTGGTAGTCATTTTAAGGGGTCAGTTTTATTTGGTTATTGGACATCCAGCGGGTTAGGAAGAGGAAGCTGTCAAAATGGTGACTGTGAGCTAGTAAAAGAGGAAGAGGGTTTCAAGAGGTTGAAGAGAGCAAGAAGTGTTAGTCCCCACAGAACTCTTTCAGGAGTAGAGCATTGTTTGAGAAAGAGAAAAACTTCCATATTTGAGGGGCAAAGTGTTTGGTGGGTGAGGATGTATGTGTGTAGGAGAGATGCTGGGTAGGAAGCCAGGTTAAGGTGTTGGCTTAGAAACATGTGCAGCAGGGTTCTGTGATGTGATAATGACAGTGTACAGTTCCTGTGGAATTAAATTTTTTAAAAAAGTTTTATAATGGTGTTTAACAGAGGTTATTGGAGCTTTGAAGCCTTTGAGGATAGCTGAGGAAGGAAAATCTGATGCAGAGGTAAGACCTGACTTGAAATTTGGTTATAGTTCCTTCAGAAAGTAGCAGCAATAATAATCTGGAAAGATTATAGGAATCTCAAAATGATTAGGGCCAGATCAAAGGCAGTGACATTGTAATGGTCCTAGGGAGAAAGATACCTTTTTGAAAAATACAGATATTACAAGGAAAAAACATTTGACCTTCTGAAAAAATGTAATAAATAATATAAAAATAGTTTAATAAAATGTAATCTTCTGAAAATGTAAGGGGAGGAAAACTTTATAGAGGGAGAAATATTAAAATGATATTGTGCTATTTGTAGTTAGCATAAAATCTTTAAAAAAAATCAGTCTAGTACTTAGCATATCACATTCAAATTTGGAGTTAAATTTTTCCTGAAGTGCTTTTCCCTTGGGGTGCTTATAAGTATGAGTTAGAAAATTATGAGTGAAGTATGAGCAGGGGACGTGTAGATTTTTCCCATTCATAAAATAAATTACATGAATGTGGAAATCCATTTTGGATTGTCTACATATGCATGGACAAAGAGTCTCAATTTTTACTGAAAAAGAATCTCATCTTCTGTTTTTTAAGATGGCTTCTGGGAACGAAGAGAATATTAACCAAGACTTAAAAGCGAAAGAAACAGCAATAGAGCACACGGAACAGCTTTCTGATCCTGACAGATCTTTGAAGGATGAGGGCTCACTAAGAAGAAGTGACTTCGTTTCTGGACCAAGTATTCAACCTCTGGATTCCATATCAGATTCAGACAGTGAAAACTCCTTACCGGAATCCAAACTGGAAAGCCAGCAAGACCTGGAGGAGGAAGAGGATGAGGAAGTAAGGAGATATATTATGGAGAAAATTATACAAGCCAACAAGCTTCTACAAAGTGAAGAACCTGTGAATGACAAAAGGGAACAAAAACTTAAGTTCAAGGACACATTAGTTGATTTGGAAGTTCCTCCTCTGGAAGACACTGATACATGCAAAAATCATTTTGAAAATGAAAGTAATGTGTCTGGAAAACTGTCACAATTGTGTATTTCCAATGAATTTGGACAAGAAAATGTGCTCCTGTCATTTACTGATGCAAGCTGTGAAGAACACAAGGATAGGAAAATACTAGTAGAGAGAGATGGAAAATTTGAACTTCTGAATTTAGAAGACATTGAGAGTCAGGGGTTTTTGCCCCCCATTGATAATGCTAATAGTACAGTAGAAAATGAGCCTCAGCAGTTGTCACCCAGATCTTCCAATTCATCTGTCAGTGGAGTCAAGAAAGAAGAACCAATAATGAAAATTCATGCTATTGCTCCCTCATCAAGAGAAGAGCCACTGCCTTATATCCCTCAGCCACCACCCAACCCCAAGACTTATCCAGGCTCTGCTGCCAACTCAGATCGAAGAAAGGAGAATGGAAAATCTAGCCATAGGACACAGTCTGCAGATGCATCTCAAGTGACCTCAACATACTGTCTTTCTCCTCGACAGAAAGAACTGCAAAAACGGTTGGAAGAAAAGAGAGAAAGACTAAAGAGAGAGGTGAGAGCACAAGGGAGTTAATATTAAATTGAAAGTTGAATATGTTTTCATGTTTTACAAATGCAGTAGGACTTAAAATGGTTCTTCAAATTATTGGATATATTCCTTTGGCTTGTTTTTCTCTTGTTAGATTAAGTTAAGTGCTAAGAATCTATTTATGGAACAGACACCATGATTACCTTGACCCTCTCCTGTAAGGATCACAGAAGCGTAGTAATGAATGACTTGTGTTAGAGCTAGAAGTTATCAGTGATAACTTCATTTGATTTTTTAATTTAATTTAATCTTTTTTTTTTAGGACTGCACCCTTGGCATATGGAGGTTCCCAGACTAGGAGTCTCATTGGAGCTATAGCTGCCGGCCTACACCATAGCCACAGCATTGTCAGATCTGAGCCGCATCTCTGACCTACAGATCCTTAACCCACTGAGCAAGGCCAGGGATTGAACCCGCAACCTCATGGTTCCTAGTCGGATTCATTTCCACTGCTCCACAGTGGAAACTCCTGATCTTTTAATTTTCAAGGTGAGACTCAGAGAAGTTAAGTGTCTGCTGAAAGTAATCTTGTTATGAGACAGGTGAAAATCAGAGGTCAGATGGAAAAATTAAGGCACAAATTTGTTGGGGTTTAAGAGGCAACAAGTGGAATAGGGTTATAATTCTCTGATGAGTGTGTGTATGCGTGTGTGTATTTCCCATATCCTCCAGGCGCACTGGTGGAAGAAATTTTCACAGACTGACATATGGGGAGGTCATTTTGGCTTATACATGATTTGTCTTAAACTTTATGCTAACTAGAACAGCCTGTCTTATGGCCTGTCAAATGTACATTGTACATCTGTTTTCACCCTTTAAAAAAAAGAATGTAGTTAACAGATTGTTTAGAATGTCTACTTTGAAGATAGGGTAAATGTTCCCCCTCTTCCCATGACACTAGTGGTGGTACCCCTTCCAAGATGAGGTTCCCTTCCCAGACACTGAAATCACACTGACTTGCTGTGTATGTGTTGATATGTCTCTTTTGAAACCTTGAGGGAATGTATCCCTTTCATGTCTGTTCTGACGAGATATAAAACCATGATTTAAGCATCCAAAATGGAACCAGGTGGCCACTGTGGATGTGGTGTCAAGTGTACCCCTGCAGCACTGAGAACTTGAATTTCCTGAGCTCTGTCAAACTGAAGTATATCACCAGATGTCTTCAAAGTAATACCTGCCCGCTGCAACCTTACGGTCTCAAGGCCTCCCTTTGTAACTGTGCAGCCATTTCAGATACCAACCAATCCTTGTTTAGCAAGCACGCTTATTTCTTTCCAGCTTCAATCCCAATTCTTGACAAACAATTTATGTAACTCTGGGTTTTACCTGTATAGATAGATGCCTCCTCCATTTTGCAGTCGGTTGGAATACAATTCAAGTTCTTCTTGAATTTGTGTCTGCTGGGCTAAGGTCCTCAGTGGCTTGAATAAAACTCTTTCCTATTTCTATTATAGATTATTTTTGTCAACACTAAATTCCTTGATTCCAGGAATTAGTTTTAGATTAAGAATAATGAAATGTCTCCAAAATGTCCTATGGAATTCCAAATTATTATTATTTGGGGGGGGGACATTTGCTCTTAAATAAAAGTATTTTATAATTGAAAATTCTAGGTACTAAAACGGGAATTTTCTCTAAATTACTTAAATCAGCACCCTGATTCTCTGGATACTCTGAGTACTGGATACTTGATGGCATTAAGCTGAACCATATAAAATGTCTAACTGTAAATACCAAATGGCAGCAGAATCACAGCTAGTAGAACTTTACAATTAGAAGAAACTCAAAGAATCACAGGTGAGAAAACTATAGAAAGTTTAAATAACTTTACCAAAGTCCCTCACTTTGTCTAGCAAAATCAAAATCCCAGTTTTTTTTGTCATTCGTTGAGGAATGGTATATTTTCCATTTATGTGGGGAATTATGGAAATTTCTGGCATTTAAATCAGGAACTCACATTAGCAGAAAAAGATGAAAAGTGAAGTTAGTAAGAATGTATAGCCTATTGCACACTCAGGCAGGTATCTGAAAATGTGCATACTTCATTAGATTTTGCTTACTTGGTTACTTAAATATGACGGTCAGACTCAGCTTACTTGGTTCAGTTATATAATAGATACTTAAAAGGATCTGCTAACTCAGAACTTTATAATAATACAGAATAACTTGTTAAGAGTAACTGAACTGTGTGTTTGCTGTACCCACACATATATATATCTGTATGTCTGTTTGTGTATATATTTCTGTTAAAGTTGTATAGGAGGTTTTATATAATTTTAGTGTCTTTTCATTAACGAACTAATGGTAATCTTTAACTGGTATGATTGATGGATAGTTTTCTTTCTTTCTTTTTCCTTTTTTTTTTTTTTTGCTTTTTAGGGCTGCACCTACGGCATATGGAAATTTCCAGGCCAGGCGTCGAATCAGAGGTACAGCTGCTGGCCTACACCACAGCCATAGCAACACAGGATCTGGGCCACGTCTGCAACCTGTATCACAGCTCATGGCAATGCTGGATCCTTAACCCACTGAGCGAGGCCAGGGATTGAACCCACGTCCTCATGAGTCCTAGTCGGGTTTGTTAACCACTGAGCCACAGAGGGAACTCCCTAGTTCTGTTTTCTTTTGATCCTCTTTTCTGGGTGTCACGTATTCTGTTCTGGGATATACTTTTCTTGTGTCAGGATCCTCATAACTAAATTTCCCATGATTTATGTACTTGCTCAAGACATGGTCTTTAAGTGCTAAGACTAAAATATTTTTTAGTTGGTTTCAGGCGAAAGCTTTCCTTTTTTACTCCCACCAAAAAATTTAGCTGGGTTGGAATGCTATGCCTCACCTCTCTATACTAAGTGTTCATTTCACTGTTCTCTTTGGCAACTGCAGTATCTGTGCTTTGGGTGGTGTCCTCTATTCAGTATATCCATTTGTTCCCCCTGGAAGAATAATTTTCTTACCAAACTGTCTGTATTCACCCAAGGCATCCAAAACCCTTTTTAAAAAAATGAACTTGGAGTTCCCGTCGTGGCTCAGTGGTTAACGAATCTGACTAGAAACCATGAGGTTGCGGGTTCAGTCCCTGGCCTTGCTCAGTGGATTAAAGATCCGGCGTTGCCGTGAGCTGTGGTGTAGGTTGCAGATGTGGCTCGGATCCCGTGTTGTTGTGGCTGTGGCAAAGGCCGGCAGCTATAGCTCCTGTTAGACCCCTAGCCTGGGAACCTCCATATGCCGCAGATGCGGCCCAAATAAGACAAAAAGACCAGAAAAAAGAACTTAAAGTAATTATAAAATTTAATTTTTAATAAATTGATAGTAATATACTTTATGTTAATAAATTCATATATTGTGTAATGAGACATAAAATAGTATGTGGATATTTTCAGAGCTATTTTATGCTGTTAATTGGATAGAATTTCTTCTTTCCTTTATATATTTTGTTCAATCAAAAAAATTAAAAGGGCTTTCTGTGTTATCAAAATATAAGGAAAAAACTCTGAATTCCATTATTTGAAGACTGTTTAAGTGTGGATTCTATAATTCAGTTTATTTCCATGGTAAAATTTCAGTACTGGAAAAGACTTAAGAGATTTCTTAATACAACTTCATTTTATAGATGAGAATAATGAGCTAAGTGGTTTGCCCAAATGAACATAGTATAATGGCAGTATGATTGCTATTCAGATCTCCTAGCTTCTAGCTTGGTGCAGTTTCCATTATGACATGCTGCTTTGCTCCCGTTAACTATTTTATAGCTCTTCATAACTGGTTTAAGTATTTCCCTTCAAGTTTAAGTAACTCTCTTTTATAATGTTAGTTAAGTAATTAAATATAAAATTTCATTTTGTTCTTATAGTTAACTAATGGTATAAAAAATTTTTTTCTGGTAGCAGAAATATTACTTTGTTAATATACACTCGTTGAAGATATTTTTGAACAGTGTAATAAAAATATCAAACACACATGAAGGTACAATTTAACTCCTATGTCTCTATCACTCAAGATTCAAAAATCATTGAGACTTTGATGTGTTTCTTTCATCTCTTCCTGTTTTGGCTGAGGTATTTTTAAAGCAAGTGCTTGAGAGCCCATCATTGCTTACTTGTACACTTCTGAAATGATTGTAGACTTCAGAAAGAAATTATTATAGCATTTTGTTTTGTAACCACAGTGCTAGGTATCACAATTAATAAATTTGACAATAATGTAAAAATGTTTAAGACATAGTGCTTCCCCATAGACATCGTATAGTGCTTCTGGACTGTGGTTTTTTTTTTTGTCTTTTTGCCTTTTCTAGGGCCGCACCCGAGGCATATGGAGGTTCCCAGGCCAGGGATCCAATCGGAGCTGTAGCCACTGGCTACACTACAGCCACAGCAACGCGGGATCCGAGCCTCATCTGCAACCTACACCACAGCTCACGGCAACGCCAGATCGTCAACCCACTGAGCGAGGCCAGGGATTGAACCTGCAACCTCACGGTTCCCAATTGGGCTCATCAACCACTGAGCCATGACGGGAACTCCGGGACTGTGGTGTTTTTTTCATCTTTTGCATAGCTGCAATTTGGGGAGTTAAATTCCAAAGGTAAACTAGAAAGGGAAGAAGAAATCCAGGAAATTCTTGAACATCATGTTGTATCCTAGACTTTTGTAATTGTAGATTTTATCCCTAAAATTTAATGTAGCTGAAAATTTTTCACTTTTTTTCCCCTAAGCAAATTAGAGGTCCTTTTTTTGTTTTTCTAGAGAGGCCCAGGGAATTTTAATTTCAGATCTCTAAATATGTTTCTACTTTGATAACTCATATATAATTGTATTAATTTTTCCATTAATGTCGATATTTTTTTCCACCAGGAAGAAGAAAAGAAAATAGAAGAAGAGAAAGAAAAGAAAAAACAGAATGATATGGTATTTAAAGCGTGGTTGCAAAAGAAGAGAGAGCAGGTCCTAGAAATGAAGAGAATTCAGCGAGCAAAGCAAATTGAAGACATGAACAGTAGAGTAAGTAAAACTTCTCTGAAAAATAAAGTTCATACAGATATGAAAGCTGAATTTATTTACAAAATGGAATCTAAATATCAGATTAAAAACCTATGAAAGAAGTATAAAAAAGTGGTCCATGAGCTATCCTTGCAAAAGATGTAACATGACGGTAACTTTAGAATTAAATTCTAAGAATCCTTGTAAAAATCAAATGATTCCTATTTTTTCCAAGATAGTATAGCTTCGATATTCAGATAGGCCTGTGCACACAAAAATCCTACTGACTGGTCTCACTTAAGAGTAGGTATATAGAAGTCTTGCATGAAAACTAACAGAGACGTCAAATCATTTAATTTAAAAAAAAAATTTGAAATATACAGAAAACCCAGGAGAACGTTTAAAAAAGTCACTTATGTTCCCACTATTTTAAAGATGTGTATAAGGTAAAAATTGGAAATTCATTCTAAGTCTTCCAGGCTCATCTCCCAGTGGTATCCACTTTTGACAGGGTGCTGGAAATCCTTCCAGGTCTTATTTATATTTACATGTTTATGCGAAAAATGTATTATATGGTTTGCTTTTTTTCACTCATTTATCAAGGATGTGTTTCTAAATCATGACATTTAGATTTCTGTTTTCAAATAGCTGCATAATATTCTACTGTTTGGAGATAATTTATTGAACCAGTCCTCATTTGTAGATACACAGATTGGTTCCAATGTTGTTTTAGTAGTTAATAGGACTATAGTGAAGATGTGTATTCTGTAGGAGAATGTCAATGTTCTGTGAGAGAGTTTCTTGGAAATTTACGACTTACTAGATGTCCAGACTGAAAGTTGTGAATAGTAATGCAGAATTAGCTTCCTAAAAGATTGTATCAATTTATAATCCCACCAGTGTGTAAGAATAAATGTTTAACACATCCTGTCTAACATTGTATGTAATTTATTTCCTTAATTTTTCTTCAAATTAATAATTTCTGTGAGTGTATATGAGCATGTGTCTATTCTATGAACTTCCTATTTATAATCTTTTCTCTAATTTGTTTTATTTTTCTTACTGCGTTGCGTATCAGGTTTTAATCCTTTGTCCATTATGTCTGTAAATATATTTTCCTAGGCTGACGAAATGGTATATTTTTACATTGTGATGCCATCTGCAGATATTTTTGGTTTTTGAAATCTTGGAATGGGCAGTATCTTTTCACGTAGTAGACCTGAAATCATAAACTAAAAGAGAAAATAGTGAGAAATTTGCGACTGTATAGTAAAATTATAATATGCTGTGACCAAGTAGGGTTTATTTTAGGAAGGAAATTATGGATCAATAATAACAAGTCTCTTAATATTCAGTACATTATAGGTAGATAAAAAGAGAATTCATTGTTATCTTGAAGAATATAGAAAAACTATTTACTAATATTTACTATAATTTATTTTTAAGTATTTCTAATCATATGTGGATTACAGTATAAATACCATCGTAGGAAATACTATAGGTCAATCCATTAAAGTCATAATAAACTTTATTAATAAACAATTAGGGAGTTCCCATTGTGGTGCGGTGGAAGCAAATCCCACTAGTATCCATGAGGATGTGGGTTTGATTCCTGGCCTCGCTCAGTGGGTCAGGGATCTGGTATTGCTGTGAGCTGTGTTATATGTCACAGATGTGGCTTGGATCCCGTGGAGCTGCAGCTGTGGTATAGGCCAAGAGCTGCAGCTCCAATTTGACCCCTAGCTTGGGAACTTCCATGTGCCACGGGTATGACCCTAGAGGGCAAAATTAATTAATTAATAACAAATGATTGTTAATAATTAAATTTAATTAGACTAATTAAAATAAAATAATAATTTAATTCTTAGAGTTCTGTCCAACTTATTAAGGGAAAAGGAAATGAATTATATGTGTTGCAAAGTAGTCTTTTATATTATAAGTATGCAAAAATTTAGTCTTTATGTATTCCAGCAAAAATATTCATAGAAAAATACAGAAAGAGAAGGACTATAGGAATATATGAAATACTTTGAGTTAAACAGGAATGTGTAAGACCTCTGAGGAGAATCTTTGCAAGGGACCAAAATGATGACTTTTGTAAATGAAAACAAATATAATATTCAGGATGCATGGGCAAAATATAATAAATATGTGAGTTCTTTGCTAAGTTAAAAAACCTGAATCGATGTAAATATTTGGGTTCCTCTCAATTTATTTTTAATGTAACATCCATTAAAAGCTGATTAGAATTTTTAAAATTGTCCTAATTGTTAGTGTTACTATTAATATTTTTACTATTAAAACTTCTGATTTTTACAATTACAAAAATGGGCAAAGGGTATGAATGATAAATTTATATATGAGTAAATATAGATGGCCACAGTACATTAAAAAAGATACAAATTTGGCAGAGTCAAAGAAATATCAATTTAAATTTTTTCACATGTTCAATATTTTTTAGCTGATTTACTATATGACAGGTACTGTTTCAATCACAGCATGGAATATGGTCCTAAATAGGTTTAGTCTGTGTTTTGTATAGCTCATCTATTGAGGACTGAAATTAAATTTAAATTTTAAATATAAATTTATAATTATAAATGGTAATGAATGCTGTAAAAAAGGCACTCGGAGAGATCATAATGAGGGAAATAAATGTATATTGGTAGTTCAGGAAATATTTTTCTGATTAGTAGAAGACAGAAATTAGGCCAAGAATGAGAAGAATTTGTTTTAAGCCAGAAGAACATGTGAGAATGCCTTAGATAGGAAGTGACTTGATAAGTATGAGAGGATCCGGAAAGTGAGCAGGAGTCTGACAATGTGGCATGTTGGAGTCTATAATTTTGTATTTAATCCTGTTAGGGGAGCCACTGAGATTGTTACTACACAGAGGAGTGATACACTAGATTTGCAATTCCATAATATTACTCTAACTGCCGTGCTGTGAATGGATTGGACAGGGCAAGAGCAGAAATGGGGAGAACATTTAGAAAGCATATACAGATGTTTCAGTGAGAAATGGTGGTGACTTGGGTTAGAATTATAACAGTAGAGAGAGAGAGAGAGATGTGAAATGTAAGATTTGTTTTAGAGTACTAGTTGCAGGAACTTCATCAGTAACTAGGTGTGTGTGGGAGGGAAATTGAGATATAAAGGGAATACACCGGGCTTCTCTTCTGAGCGACTTGGTGGATGATGGTGCCACTCACTGGAGTTGAAGAGAAGATTCTGATTGGGGGAAATTATCACTTCAGTTGTTAGTTTGATGAGTTTGAGGTACCTGCAAAATGTTCTGCTGAAGATGTTGAAGATTGGCCGAGGAAATGTGTCTAGTACTTAGGAAAGCGGTTGGGACTGGAAATATGAATGAGAAGATTAGTCATTTCAAAGACGGGAATGTGGAGTGGGTGGAAAGTGCAGTGAAGAAAGTCGTAGAAAATGAGAAAACAAATCTATGAGGCTGGATGTTGAATGGCTCATTCATTTAGTTATATGTGTTACTTGGGATTAGGACTGCTGAGCCAGATGTGACAAGCGGTTGTTAGCTTAATAAGGCCAATGATATAAATATCAAAGGAGTGTGGCTTTACTTAAGAGTAGGGAAATACAATTCTGAAGAACTGTGAAGGAACAGAGCATATTAACTTCTTCACCTGACTTCTGAAATACTTGAAGTATGGCAGAAAATTCAGCTTCTATGTGAGAGGGGAAAGCTGTGTCTTGTGAGGAGAATCAGGATTTGGGTGAGAAAGAAGGTTTAAGTTCATGGCCGTTATCATTGGCTTGGGAGAAGCTTTTTTTATATTATTGAATAGAAATTAGAACAAACTAGAAAGATTTTGAAGGGAGGGAGGGAAGGAATTTGAGATTGGCTAGGTTAGAATCACAGCACATTGCTGTAGTGTTTTAAGAGTGTAGAAGACGAGGAGCTTATGTTTGAATCAGTGACCAAGAAAAACACAGCTGTGACTGTATTGCTGCTAGTCTCCCAGGGGCTGACAAACCTTCAAGCCTCATGGCATTCAGCCTAATGTCATATTTTATTGGGTATTTGTAAAAATAAAAGTACACCTTAGTCTTGTATTCTGTTTGGAGATAATAAAACTTCGAATTATATTCTCTAAAAACAGGAGCCATGTTGAACGTAATTTATTAATTTTTTTTGTTAGAGGATGTCATGGGTACATATTTTCCTTTGGAATTTTTATTTTTTACTATATTTTAAGTTTGTCTCAAAAGTTAATTTTAGTGAGAAATTATGTCATAAATGAATAATATTCTGAAGAACTTTTGTGACCTTTGTCTCTCCTGAAGCTAAACCATAGTAGAATTTGGCAGTTGATGAATTTGATTTATTAATACATTGTCATAATGTGTGTTTTACTCATTGTTTCTGTGAGACCTTTGTGTATAATGCGAGTCGTAGTTTCCAGAAAATATCTTTACAATATATAGATTGTGCAACGACCAATTTTATATTGAATTAAAAAAAGCTTTTAGGTGATGGAATTTTTATTGTCATTTAAGTTAGGAAAAATAGCTAAATGTGTCTTTCCATCTCTGTTAAGAGCTTTGCTTCTTTTGGTCAGTGATAAATATAAATGATACGTGTGTGCTATATATATATATAGCACACACATATGCCAACATGTGTTCGCATATCATCAGTCTAGGTGAATTCTCCGTGGACACTTGCATACATCATGTACTCTAAATTTGGATGTGGTGTTGTATTAATGTCAGTGGGATCAAGTTGACTGATAATGTTTAAATCTTCTATATCCTTACTGTTTTCCCTGTTTGTTCTATGAAATACTGAAAAAGTTGTGTCAAACTATCCTTGTATACTTGTCTATTTCCTATTTATTTTTTTTGCTTTATCTAGAACCGCACCCGCGGCATATGGAGGTTCCCAGGCTAGGGGTCTAACAGGAGCTGTAGCTGCCGGCCTTTGCCACAGCCACAGCAACGCGGGATCAGAGCCGCATCTGCAACCTCCACCACAGCTCACAGCAATGCCAGATCCTTAACCCACTAAGCAAGGCCAGGGATCAAACCCGCAACCTCATGGTTTCTAGTCGGATTTGTTAACCACTGAGCCATGGCGGGAACTCCTCTGTTTCCCTTTTAGTTCCACTAAGTTTTGCTTCAAGTATTTTAAAATGTTTTGTGTATACATTCATGAATTTATGTCTCCCTAATAAGTGACATTTTCACATTATGAAATTTTCCTCTTATCTTGAAGTGTACTTTGTCTGATGTTAATGAAGCCACAGTAGCCTTCTTATGGTTAACATTTGTGTGCTATATCCTCTTTCATATTTTGTTTTCAATTTCTCTGTATTTGAAGGGTTACTTGTGCAAACAGCCTATATTTGGATCTTCTAATCCAGAAATTTACTACTTTTAATTGGAGTTTATTTATGTTTAGTTGTAATTATTGATAGAGTAGGTTTTAGTTTACTGTCTTGATTTTTGTTTTCTATTTGTTCCATTTGTTTTTAGCTCCATTATTCATTTTTTTCCTGCCTTTTATAGATTAATCAAGTATTTTAAAAATGTTCAATTTTATTTTCTTAATGACTTTTATTTTATTTTTTGCATTTTAGGGCCACACCTGGGACATATGGCGGTTCCCATGCTAGGGGTCGAATCAGAGCTACAGCTGCCAGCCTATGCAACAGCCACAGCAACGCCAGATCCAAGCCACGTCTGCGACCAACACCACAGCTCATGGCAACGATGGATCGTTAACCCACTGAGCAAGGCCAGGGATCAAACCTGCAACTTCATGGTTCCTAGTTGGATTCATTAAC
>PVHT021183576.1:2580367-2604902 GCA_004024745.2 Catagonus wagneri
TTCTCTCTCACCTTTTTTTTTTTTCTTCACTTGTTCTACCCAGTTATTTCAAGGGTTTCTTGCAGTTTTTGGAGGTTTAAATTAATCAGCATTCAGATGATGATTTGTCCAACTTGTTTTATATTTAGATGCGTTTTTTGATGTATTTGTGGGAGAGGGTGAGCGCGACCTCTTACTCCTCCGCCATCTTGCCGCAGTCCCACCCCCCCCTTTTTAAGTTTTGTTTTGGTTGAACCCATGGCATGCAGAGGTCCCCACGCCTGGGATCAAACCCAAGTCACAGAAGTAACAATGCCAAATACTTAACTGCTAGTCCATGAGGGAACTCCCTGATCACTTTTACTTTTTAATCTGTTGTTGAGTTAGCTTTTCTAATATTTTGTTGAGTGTTTTTGCATCTATGTTTATCACAGATATTGGTCTCTAATTTTGTTTTCTTGTGGTGTCCTTGTTTGATTTTGGTATCACAGTAATACTGGCCTCATAAAATGGGTTGGAAATACTCCCTCCTCTTTTGTTTATTGGAAGAGTTTGAGAAGGGTTGGTGTTAATTCTTGTTTATATTTTTTTAGAGGCCATCTGGTCTTGGACTTTTGTTTATTGGGAGGTTTTGATTACTGATTCAATTTAATTACTAGTAATCAGTATATTCACATTTTCTTTTTCTTCCTGATTCAGTTTTGGTTGGTTGTATGTTCATTTCTTCTAGGTTGTCTAGTTCATTGGGTTGTAGCTGTTCATATAGTCTCTGCATTTCTATGATAGTAGCGATGTCTCCTCCTTCATTTATAATTTTATTGAGTCCTTTATTTTATAATTTCTATTATCTTTTTAGTTACTGTTTTATTTATTTACACTCTGATCTTTGCTCTTTCCTTTCTTCTCCTAACTTCTGGCTTAGTTTCTCTTTTTTTCAAGTTCTTTGAGGTATAATTTATATTGCTTTTTTTGATCTCACTTTTGTCCATTTATAACTGTGCACTGCCCTCTTAGAACTACCTTTGTTGCATCCCATAAGTGTTGTATTTCCATTTTCACATCTTGAGATATTTTTTGACTTCCCATTTGATTTTTTCCTTTGACTCATTGATTGTTCAGGAGCATGTTAATCTCCATGTATCTGTGAATTTTCCAGTTTCTTGCAATTGATTTTTGCTATTTACTGAACATGACAAGTATAATCCTTTCTTGGAGAGATCCTTTGCTGTATTACCATTGCTTGAAATACTCATTCTCCAGATATGCCTTAACTGGCTCCCTCACTTACAGTCTAAATACTGTTATTTCTCCTCACCTCTCCCATTATTATTCTCTACCTTACCATACTTTTCTTTTGAATCTGACATATCAGTCATTCAATCAATTGTATATGTTCATCCCCTTATCTTGAACAACACTGCCAAAATACAACTTTCTTTCTTTTTTTTTTGTCTTTTGTCTTTTTAGGGCCACACTCTGCATATGAAGGTTCCCAGGCTAGGGGTCCAATAGGAGCTGAAGCTGCTGGCCTATGCTACAGCCACAGCAATGCAGGATCTGAGGCACGCGTATACAACCTGCACCACAGCTCACGGCAACGCTGGGTACTTAACCCACTCATAAATACTAGTCAGATTGGTTTCTGCTATGCCAATCAGAAACTCCTTCACAAAGTGTTCTGCATCATACATCAAAGATCCTAAGTTACATAAATTACATAAATTAGACTGGAGCATACTTGGCAATGTGGGTTACAGATAAAGGAAAATGCAAGGTGTATGAGGTGGTATTCTCTATCACAGAGCTCATATTTGGTGATAAATTGTTAGATGAATGCATGTGTTCCTTGTGTTCTAGCCAAGCATGCTTTTCCTAAGGTGAAGAGCACCACGTCTGTGCCTTTGCTCCCGTTATGTTCCAAAATAAGAACTCTTTCAACTTTGAAAATTCCTTAAAGGTAGAATCCATCATGAAGTTTGAAGAATCATAAAAAGCTACTCCCACTAGCCTGTAATCATGACAAAATCCTTAAATCCTTATGGCCGTTATCTTATGAGAAATTTGTATTTGAAAATCCTTATTGCTACCCTCCATAATAATAATTACAGGTTTTGGAGATGGGCTTGGCAGCTAGATAGTCTTAAAACTTAAAATCAAAAGTAGAATTTAAAAGAAAGTTTGAATAATACAAATGTTGCGTCCTTGGTTTTCAAACTGAATTCCGTGGAGCTTCCCTCCGGAATTGATACCAAGATCTCAACTCCTCTCATTCTGCCTGTCCCCAGCCTTTCTTCAAGCCTGTTTTATATGTTTGTACCATTGTGCAGAATTACTTTATTTGTCAGAGGGCTCAGTTTTGAAAAGTTTTCGGATTATTGCATTTAGACCTTCTTCATTCACAGATTACCTCAGTAAGACTTTTGAAAGAAGCCAGAAGGCAGTGTGTTCAATGTTGAATTTTCTGTCAGAAGGGTAATCAGTGTTGCTGATTCAAAGGTCATATATTTGACTTGTATGCTAGGACGCAGGTAATAAGGGTGGCATTGTTATGAAAAATTGGTGAGTGGGACATGTATTTTTATAGGGTGTTACAGGCAAGGCCGCAGAAGTAATTTTGGTTTCTTTAAATTAAGCAAAGTTTGTTTTTTTAAACAGCCGGAAGACAGAGATCCACAACTAGCTTTTCGATTATGGCTTAAAAAAAAGCATGAAGAACAGTTGAAAGAAAGAAAAACTGAAGAACTACGAAAGCAAGAGGAGTGCTTACTTTTCCTTAAAGAAACAGAAGGCCGTGAAGGGGCCTTTAAACAGTAAGTGAAAGGCAGTGCATTTTCCGTCCTTCCTTATGGTCACTTTAGAAAGTTCTATACTCAGTAAAACAAAAAAGATTGTTCTCTTACATTATGCACCTATTCAGTTTTAAAACCACAGTTTTAATATGTGAGAAAATTCTTTCACTCCATATTTGCACAATATCTATACCATTCTTTCAAGGTAGTTTTCAATACTTAAATTGTTTCTTACGGCACCAGTGTGATAACTTTTGATTGACTGATTTGTTCATTTCTTAGAGAAATGGGCCAAATATTGGTTGCAGCTTCTTCTACATAGCCCTCAAAAAAACAAAACAAAACAAAACACTGAATAAAGAGTTGTATTTACCAATAAGCATTTTTTCTGTAAAGAAAAGCATTCAGGCTGAGGAGGAATATCTGGATAGACCAAATGGAGAGCACATTTGGGCACATATTTTGGTACTTTAAGGTAGACTTGATCTCTTTTCAATTGCCTGGGGAAGAGTCTGCATTACCTGGGTTACTCTGAGGAAACAGACCTGGCTTCATAATTTTGCCAGCAAGCCTTGGGAGAGGGAGTGAATATTGGGTTTACTTGTTTGAATTTAATTTCTTTCTTTCCTTTTTTTGCTCTCTTTCTCCGTTCTTAATTTCTTTGCCTCTTTCTTCCTTTCCTTTCCTTTCCTTCTCTTCCCTTTCCCTTCCTTTCTTTTCTTGAAAATTTTATATATGCCTTTATTATAACAGATGCAGTAAATGTGTATTGTGGAAGTGGAGGGGAAGAAAGTACATTTCCATCACCCAGAAATGACTGTTAGCACCTAAGCACTTAACTTCTAAATATTTCTCTGTACATATATTTACAATTTTCAAATATAAATTGAGATCATACTATATATACTATTCTACAGTTTGCTTATTTTCATTAATGATCTTATGTAATATCTAGCCTTTAACCATTTTTCCCCAATTGACCTCTAAATGACTACAGTTAATTTGCTTAAACTAATATCTTGTTCAAGACCACACAACATTTGATTGTGAGGTTTCTTAAGTCTCTTTTATTCTAATACAGTTATTTAGTTGTTTAGATTTATTTCTGAAAAAATTATATGTATATATACATACCCACCACATATGCACTTTCATGCCAGAGATGTGAGTACATAATTATTTTTAATGTTATTTTACCTAAGCAAACTTTACAATGTGGACTCTTCCTTTACCTTTTTTGATGTTTTTAATGCTTAGGCTTATTTTACCATTTTAAGGAAGAAGTATTTTATGCACTGGAAGGCAAGAGTTCTATAATTGCTCTACCAAGAAGAGCAAAGCAACCTTTCTGCATGCTGGTTAAATAATGTTTTAGAATATAGCTAGTTGCAAAAAATAAGTCTTATTTGGAATCTATCAAATATTTATTTAGAAAATCATGTCTTTTTAGAAAAGATAGGATCTGTGTTGCAGGTAAAATACTGTTAATTACTTAAAAAGGTTTTTTTTTAGTTGGCAGTTTCATTGTAAGACAAACTTAATTTCAAACATTTGATTCTGAATGTGACTATGCTTTCTTGTGTGAGCCTGTGGTATAGGCCTGGACCTTTTTTTTTTTTTTTTTTTTTTTTTTTTTTTTTTTTTTTTTTTTTTTTTTTTTTTTTTTTTTTTTTTTTTTTTTTTTTTTTTTTGCTTTTTAGGGCTTCACCTGCAGCATATGGAGGTTCCCAGGCTAGGGGTCGAATTGGAGCCACAGCTGCTGGCCTACGCCAGAGCCACAGCAACGCTAGATCCAAGCCATGTCTGCGACCTACACCACAGCTCGTAGCAACGCTGGATCATTAATCCACTGAGCAAGGCCAGGGATCGAACCTGCAACCTCATGGTTCTTAGTCGGATTTGTAACTGCTGCACCACGAAAGGAACTCCTAGGTCTGAACTTTTTTGGTTAATACTAATTTGTGTTGTGACCAGAGCATTTCAATATAAAAAAAATCTAATTTCCTTTAATTGTCTGTAGTGATAACTATAACATGAAGAGTGTATTCAGGTGCATAC
Organism: Catagonus wagneri; assembly: GCA_004024745.2. Classification (NCBI taxonomy): domain Eukaryota; kingdom Metazoa; phylum Chordata; class Mammalia; order Artiodactyla; family Tayassuidae; genus Catagonus; species Catagonus wagneri. Next base: position 2,585,194 of record PVHT021183576.1, read on the forward strand.
TCACTAGATCTGATCACGTCTCTTTCTACAGATGGCTAAGAAAGAAACGGATAGAAAAACTAGCAGAGCAACAAGCTGTCAAAGAAAGAGCTAGACAGCTCCGATTAGAAGCAAAACGTTCTAAACAGTTACAGTCCCACATGTATAATATGTCAGAAGCCAGATGTTTTCGTTTTACTGATCATTACAACTGAAGGTATCTATTAAATACTTCATTTGCAAGTTGCTGTCCTCAAAGTTTTGGATATAATTTTTTAAGGCCTGTGTGCTTTGGTCATATTGTAAATTATGGAAATGCTATTTATCTTTTGGTAATGCTGATGGTGAATTTACCTTTTTTTTTAACACTAGAGCAAAATAAACTTCTCTCACAGTGTTGTAATGTGTTATTCTAACTTAGTCCATGCAAAAACTGAACAAATGAACTCTACATTCCTTTACTTCTAAGTTAACACTTCTAGATGAAATAAACACGAAAAAGGGACAGATGTCTTAGTTCCTATTATTATTTAAAACATTGTAATAGAACATTTCATGTGATAGGAGGAAACAGGCACTTAAAACATGCCTGTTTCAAGGCGTTATACAAAGTTCTACTGTGTCAATTTTGCACTTGGATAACTGTGACAAGCTAAGCAATAGGGTAGGCCTACTTTTTCTTAAAAAAAAAAAGATAGTAACAATTATGTATCCTGTTTGGGGTTATGTGACAAAATCATACAGCTCTTACTGAGAATTTATAATGTGCCTGGTATTGCAAATGCTCTATATAAATAATTCAATCTAAGCCTTAAAACAACCCTATTAGTCTTATCTGCAGATGAGGAAACTATAGAGGTGAGCAGTTTGCTCACACACTGACCTGTATGATTGCAAAATCTTTTTTGTTTCATCATAAAACTTCCATACCTTGGTAGACATTTGTGAATATTTAAGACTATCCAGGAATCCAGTATGTGGGGGAACAGTATCCCTGATATGTGTAAGAATATTTAAGGAGCGGAGGACAAAGGCAAATACACAGTGTGACAGGGAGCGGAGAATCACTGGAAGAGTTTTGTTAAAGCTTCAGAAGACAAGGTTCTTATCAACTGGGTATTTATACCTTAATCACTTGACCCTAAATTAGAAAACACAGGGAACTGACTATCCAGTCCCTGTCTCAACTTCTTATAGTGCTTTGAGCATATACCAGGAAATGTAACATTTCATTATAACTAGTCTTGTGTTATTTCAAGTTTATCCTTAATGATAAGAACCAATTTAACATTTAAATATTCCACAACATTTTTGCAAAAAAGGCTGTTTGAATTTTCATGGGGATTTCAGCGAATCTTGCTTTCGGTAGTATTGCCACTGTAATATTCTCTTTTAATCCATAAACATAGTTTTCAGTATACAAGTCTTTCACCCTACTTGGTTAAATTTATTCATAGATATTTATTCTTTTGGATTCTATTGCAAAGGGAGTTTTCTTAATTTCCTTTGTGGGTTATATACTCAAAACAAAAATATAGATGATTTGTGTGCATTGATGTTGTGCTCTGCAACTTTACTGAATTTGTTCTTATGACTGTACCCATGGCATGTGGAAGTTCCTGGGCCAGGGACTGAATCCAAGCTGTAGCTCAGAAGAAAACTGACACTACAGGTGCAGCAATGCCAGATCCTTAACCCATTAGTGAGGCCAGGGATCCAACCCGCATCCTCATGGATACTAGGCGGGTTCTTAACCCATTGAGCCAAAGTGGGAACTTCCTGCATCTTCATGTTTTTCTTAGTCAGTCTGGCTACAGGTTTGTCAGTTTTCTGAATCTTTTCAAAGAACCAGCTTTTGATTTCCTTGATTCTCTATTGTTTTCCCACTTTCCCTTTTTTTTGCTTTTTGGGACTGCACTTGTGGCATATGGAAGTTCCCAGGCTAGAGGCTGAATCAGAGCTATAGCTGCCGGCCTATACCACAGTCAACGAGCCGTGTCTGTGACCTACACCACAGCTCACAGCAATGCCAGATCCTTAACCCACTGAGTGAGGCCAGGGATTGAACCCGCATCCTCACGGATACCAGTTGGATTTTTTATTGCTTAGCCACAATGGGAACTCCTCCCCTATTTTTCTATTTTCCATTTTGTCTCCAGTCTAATTTCAGTTATTGTCCTTCGGGTAGTTTTGGGTTATTTGCTTATTTTCTAGTTCTTTAAGGTGTGATGTTAAGTTGTTGATATGAAGTCTTTATCTTGTTTTTTTTAAGCTCAGTTGACTGTTATCTTTATTATTGACACTCTTAAACCAGCAGATGGAGAAGTGCGCTACTAGTTGTGGCTGCAAGAGTATATATACATACTTAGTTTTTAAAAAATTTGTGGTTAAAATGTATATAAGATTTATCATTTTGACCATTAAAAATGTATAATTCAGTGTGATTAAGTAAATTCATATGTTGTACAGTCCATCTCCAGAATTTTTCATATGTCGTACACTTTACATCTCCAGAATTTTTCATCATCCCAAACTGAAACTGTACCTGATAAAAACTCTTCATTCTGCCTTCCCTTAACCCTGGGTAAACACTATTTTACTTGCTGTCTCTTATGTATTTGATTATTTCAGGTACCTCATAAGTAGAATCATACCGTCTGTCCTTTCGTGTCTGATTTGCCTCTGTGTAGTGTTTTTAAGTTTCATCTATGGTGTAGCATTATCAGAAGTTACTACTTCTTAAGTCTGAATAGTAGTCCATTGCATGTATATACCACATTTTATCTATTCATCCATCAAAGGACATGTAAGTTACATGCCTTTTGGCTACTGTGAATAATGCTGCTATGAACACTGGTATACAAATATCATTTTGAGTCCCTTATATTTTTGGGCATCTGCCTAGAATTAGAATTGCTGGATTATATGGTAATTGTATGTTTAACTTCTTGAGGAACTTCTATATTGTCCTTGATAATGGCTGCACTATTTTACATTCCCACTAGCAATGCCCAGGCATTCCAATTTCTCCACATCTTTGCCAGCACTTGTTATTTTGCTTTATTGGTAACAGCCATCCTAATGGATGTGAAGCTGATAACAGTTTGCAGTTCCCTATTGATTAGTGATGTTGAGCATCTTTTGATGTGCCATTTGTATGTCTTTTCTTGAGAAATGTCTATTCCTTTGCCTATTTTTTAATTGGATTTTTTTTCTTTTTTTTGGTGGTTGAGTTATAGCCCTTTACTTCTTCTGGACACCAAACATAATAAATACATGATTTGCAAATATTTTCCTCCATTTTCTAGGATGCCTTTTCATTCTGTTGATTGTTTCTTTTGCTGTGCAGAAAGTTTGAAAGGTTGTTTTTTTTTTTTTTTTGTCTTTCTAGGGCAGCACCCAGAGCATATGGAGGTTCCCAGATTAGGTGTCCAGTTGGAGCTAAAGCTGCTGGCCTGCACCACAGCGACGCTGGATCCCCAATCCAGTGAGCAAGGCCAGGGATCAAACCCGCATCCTCATGGATACTAGTCAGGTTTGTTAACCACTGAGCCACGACAGGATCTCCTAAAGTTTTAATTTTGATGACGTTTAATTTATCTTTTTGTTGTCGCTGACACCTCTAGTGTCATTGCCAAATACACTGTGCTTCCTCTCTTTTTCTTCTAAGTCTTATACTAAGTAAACCTAAAGGAAAGCAGTTGTAAATGGAATAAGCTAGATGAAGACTTGACCTGAAGCACATCATTTTTGAGGGAAAAAAATCAATATTCAAACTAAAGAAGGTAGAGAAATTTATTGCGACTTGAAACCATAGCTCAGATGAATCAGACAAAAAAAAATCATTAAACTGACATGGAAATATGTTGTTATTTGATCAGATTAATCTTCTGAGGATTTCTTTACTGATGGGTACTTCTCCAACTAATTAGTGTAATTTGGTATAAACATTTTATGGACATTTTTAAAGGCCTATAAAAGGATGTTTTATGATGGCCCATCATAAATAAATAATAATATATATTACATAGTAAAGTTGATGAATTGCATTTTTGACTGCACATTGTCTAGAAAGATCCTTTTTCTATCGTACTTCTAAGTATCAAATTGGATATTCCCATTGTGTTGCAAGTGCCAAAATGAGCTCATTAGAATGTTTCTCCTATGTATCAGGTTGCATCCATTCAAATATGTAATTCCCTGCACAAATCCAAAATGAGAATGTGTTTTGCTCAAGCGTTTGTTAATGTGGCTATAAAGTATTTTCAGTTTTCCTAACATAACAGCATTTATCTTTAAAATAGTCCCTTCACCCACAGTATTTCCAACAGGCTCTTTTGTAGTCCCAAAAAATCACCAAAAAGGGAAAGGACTCCTACCCTACTCCCTCCCCAGCTCTTAGCTATTTTTCTGCAAAGTGAGAGATAATAAGTATTAGAGGCTTTGCTAGCCACACAAACCCTGTTATCTACTCAATTCTGCGGTTGTAGCACAAAAAAACAATCACAAGCCATGTGAATGGGTACGGCTGCATGGGACCCAAGGCTGTAGGCTGCCAAGCTTCACTTTAGAGTACAAAAATTAAATCTGTGCATGTAACACATATAGCAAGATAATAAATTAGGGCCTAAAAGAAAGGTATAGAATCTTTCCCTTTTAGTCCTCTGGAAAAACCATCCAATAATGCCTGGAAAGTATTGTCTACTTAAATATATCTACATAGTTTCAGTATTTTCTTACCCTGAGATATTTATTAAGAAAGGGTAATCTGGAGTCTAGTACATGAAACATCTTTGGGGATATATTTAAATAGAAAGTCATAATACTTCTAGCATTATAAGAACCCCAGCTCCCAAATAATGACTCTTCGGTAATAAGCAGGTGCCTATAGTGTGCCTCCAACATATTGACTGTTAAAGGGCAATAAGTTCTCCTTGGCAATGATTGCAGCAATTGAAAGTTACATTTTCATATCTTGTATAGGGATGAAATCGGCCAAAATTTTTCTTTGTAGCAAGTAAGGTAGTTGGTGAAGACTCAGAAAATGGATTATCAGGTGAGTTTTCTGAACAGGTAATTGGATCCAAAATGCGTAGAACCTAAGGAAAATAAGAGTCAATATCAGACACTGCAGTAGGGACAATAAAAGCCCTTGGTTTTATAGATATGTAAATACCAATAAGGTCTATTTCATTAATATGTAACTACCATAAAAATCAACATCTGAATGATAAATCTGATTGATTAGAGAACTTACGCTTTTTCTCAAAAAGCTCTAAATTTAGCAATGATGTGAAGTTATATCACCTAGGTTTCTATTTTGAAAAATAATGAAATTAACATTCTCTTCTGGATAATGATAAAAGTTTATGAAAACAAAGAATTAAATAAGGTTACATGAATTCTACACTAAGTGATGATTTTTTTCCTTAACCAAAAAGCACCCACTGCCTTCCTCCCTCAGCCCTTCACTGAACTGCCTGGAATTGGGATTCTGCCTTCATTCTTCTACTGAAATGTTACTTCAGAGTTTTTGATCATTTACTTGTAAAATCAATGGCTTTTCATTTCTCTTTTTCTAATGTATATACAATATTTTATGCTAACAATCCTGTTTTTTGTTTCTCGGAGTCAAGGACACTACATTCTCTCAATTCTTCTCTGATTTTTCCTATTCTGTTTCCTTTTCTGAGACCCATAACAGGAGGAACTCTTGAGTTAAAAAACTCTTTAGTTCAGGGCAGGGATAACATGTCTGGCTCATAGCTCCTGTATCTCATGTTCGTATTCCCCCATCATGTGATGACCATGGGTTATGGAGCAGAGGAGGTGGGCATCGGAACTGGAATGGAATTGAGAAAAGCAGTGGGGGAAATAGCTTTCTCTACTTAAGGCTTATTCAAAGAAGCTTCCAGAAATGGCTCAAGATGCCTATTTCCCCAGCTCTCTGATTGTCCAGCAGGATTTTTTTTTTCCCTTCTAAGTTACCAGTGTACACAAAGAGCTATAGCCCATTTAGATGTCCTGGCATCATTTAAGAACAACCAGTCCATTTCAGTACCTCTGTTTTTCTGCTGGATTACTGCTTTTTCAAGTTAATTTCTGTGGAACTTGGTCAGGTGCTACTGGACAGAGATAAGAGGCTTATCCTAAAGCTGTTTATAAATTTGGATGAGAAAGTAAGAAAAGTACCCTGATACTCTACGCGTGCTATTATATTATTTGTCCTTAGAGAGAGACACAAAATGCCAAAGGAGTACAGTTAAAGGAAAATAAGATACTGGTATACATAGGTTTCTAGATTTTAGCCTGAAAGTGACAGAAAGGATTTTGAGCAGAGTGATTTCAGAGAGATCACTGTCTACACAGCTGGTATAAAAGCAGACACAGGAAGAAGACAGGAGTTTACTATAGATAATCTAGCTAAGAAATGATCACCTTGAGGCAATGTGGTGGGAAGGTCCAAGAGACACTAAGGAAGTAGGACTGTCAGTTGTGTTCAATGAGATAATACAGTGGATAAAGGATTGGGAGAAGAAAGGGATCTAGACCAAGCCCTGAGGCTACCCATCACTGCAGTTAAATAGAATGGTTAGAGAAAAGAGGAAAAAAGGATTAAGCCAAGGGAAGAGTGTTTCAAGAAATCAGTAGTAGCTATTAATTCTATCAAATGCTACTGGGTAGCAACCAAGTAGGCAACAACACAATTTCCCAACCAAAAAAATACAAAAGGAAACAGGATTTTGGATAAAGATGATGAGTTTAGTATCAGGGACTGATTCATCAGTAAATTGCCCAGGACCTACTGTGTACAAGGGGTTATTCCAGACCTTGAGGAAACATAAGACACAGAAGCACCCTTAAGGAGCTTACAGTCTGGGAGAGAGATGGAGAATCAAAATTTGCAATTTAACACGATAAAGAGCTGTACTACACACACATACACGCACAAAATACAATGGAAATCTGGAGGAAGGAACATATAAGTCTGCCTGTGGGCCTCAGGGAAGGCTCATTCTTTTTTTTTTTTTTTTGGTCTTTTTGCCTTATCTAGGCCCACACTCACGGCATATGGAGGTTCCCAGGCTAGGGGTCTAACAGGAGCTGTAGCCGCTGGCCTTCACCACAGCCACAGCAATGTGGGATCCGAGCCGCGTCTGCAACCTTCACCACAGCTCACGGCAACGCCGGATCCTTAACCCACTGAGCAAGGCCAGGGATCGAAGCTGCAACCTCATGGTTCCTAGTCGGATTCGTTAACCATTGAGCCACAATGGGAACTCCCAGGGAAGGCTCATTCTTAAAGGCAGTGTAGTGGCTGGGCAAGAAGAGAGATGTTGGGAGGGCAGCCTGGGCAGGAGGAAAGAGACATGAGATACAGTGGCCCATCTGTGTGATGAAAGTGGTTAACATTGCTGGAATGTAAAGTGCAGGGGGTGGGGACACCTGGAAAATGATCCTAGAGAAGGAGAGATGGAATACAGATTATGAAAGCCTTTCTATACAATATGAAATAATTGAGATTAAATAATGAAGAAGAGTGGGAGCCCTTTGAATAGGAGTATCAAAAAGATGGGATTGGTGTTTGGAAATAATTCTGGCATTAGAGGATGGCCTGGAAGCAGGTAAAAAGCAAGGCAGGGATATTAGCGAGGAGGCTATTGCTAAACTCTAGCTTGGATATCAGTCATTTGACCTTGGGAGAGAGGATAAATTAGAAGAAACAGATAGGATTCGTGAAGGCAGCAGGATTAGGGGGATGGAGGAAATAATAAAAATGCAGCTACTATTTACTGAGAAATTATTATACTAAATTGGCAACTGTTACAGGCATAGTTCACTAAGATAGGGAATACAGGAGAAGAAGCAGGTTAGTCTTTCACTTTTTTTTTTGTCAGGGTGGAAATATAAATGCAAAAGCAGGGAGAAAAGAGGTCATTTTATTTTTAGGTGTATATGGGATAACCCTACGGAGATGTCCAATTGGATATGTCTCAATTCAGAAAAAGTCTCAGTTGAAGAAGTCACAAGCATAGGACTATGGGATTAGGACAGTCTCTAGAGAATATAGAAAATCTTTTAGGTAAGGAAAGTCTCAAGAGTAAGCACAGGAAGAGGATGCCTCTTTCGTCCAAATACTGAGAGAGACGGTATCAGGGGTAATGAAGTGCTGGGAGAAATACAGTATTTCTGAAACTGAAGGACTTTGAAAAGCATGGGAGGCAGATTCCTATGGAGCATTGACATTTAAAGGAGGGAAAAAGTCTATGAAGAGTTCAGAGAGGTGACATGAGGTTCAAAGAAGAGTAATGTCACATAAGTCAACAGAGTATCAAGAAAGGTGTGCTAGGTGAAGTAAAACATGGCAAAATATTTAAACATTCATGACCTTTTTAAGAGTACTTTCTGAGCACGGTGGAGCTGGAAGTCTATTGAGATAAGCGATGGCAGGAGTTGAGGAATGGATAGTATATAAGTAGAAATATAGATAACTGTTCAAGATTCTTGGCTGTGAAGGGAAGGTGGTGAGGCCACGTTCAGAGAACTTAAGATAGAGGGAACATTTTTCTTATTTAGATAGAAGACACTTGGGCATGTTCTTAAGCCAAAAAGAAAGAGCAAACAGAAGAAGTAACTGTTGGTGGGTGGCTGGAATGGGTGGCTGGAAGAGTCTGTGGGAAAACGCTGTGCTTTGGAGAAGAGGAGGGACACTTCCTAGTGAGAGAAATACACGTAAGGCTGGTTACCAAATTGCTAGACTTCCAGATATCAAGTGGGAACCTTCAGGGAGTTTTCTGCCTCTGCCCTCTTTCTTCGGCAAATTAGGAACCAAAGTCATTTGCTGAATCTGAGGTAGCACTTGGATGGATATAGAAACAAAGAAAGCAAGCAGCTGAACTGATACAGGAATGGGTTTTGCAGGGTACTTGAGAGAAGGATAAGAAAGAAAGGCACTTCTTTGTATTCTAGGCAGCTATGGCAGGAAAAGAAGCCAGGGGAGTAAGCTGATGAAATGACAAAAATGTAGGGACCAAGGGAATAAAAATTACGATGTGCTCAAGAAAAAGGGGAAATGAGAATGAAAGAACAAGAACTGGAAAGAAAAGTTGAGATCACAGATCAGAGAGAGAGGTTGGGTTGAGGGCTTTAAAAGCGGAAAAATTCTGTTAACAACAAGGCCTATGATGGGAACACAGGGTCAGCTACTCAGTGTATCGAAGGTGAATGTTGGTTGAAGAACTGCTGAGACCACAAGTACTTGACAGATCTTCTGCATGAACTCTGAATTCACCCAGAAGTGTATGTAACAGGTCTATGTTAATTGATTATGTAGTCTCTAATTGATTACCATCCATATATGGGATAAACAAATAATCTTAGATCAGAAGCAATCAATTATCTACTCATGATTACAAAATAAAAAAATTCAGAGTTCCCGTTGTGGCTCAGCGGAGATGAATCCGACTAAGATCCAGGAGGTTGCGGGTTCAATCCCTGGCATTGCTCAGTGGGTTAAGGATCTGGCGTTGCCGTGGGCTATGGTGTAGGTTGCAGATGTGGCTCGGATCCTGTGTTGCTGTGGCTGTGGTGTAGGCCGGCAGCTGTAGCTCCGTTAGACCCCTAGCCTGGGAACCTCCACATGTTGCGGTGCGGCCCTAAAATGACAAAAAAAAAAAAATTCTACACAGTGGTTTTCATATCAAAATGAGCTCAAGAAAAGGATTATCAGTGACTCAGTAGCTATAAAATAGGCAATTAATTTTTTTCCTCAAGAATAATGTTTGAGAAAATTAAAACTCAGAGAAAGAAAAAGTTTTCTCCAAGATCACTAGCTCGTTAGCATGCAAATCAGGTTTTGATTCAATATTTCCTAACTACCAATGCCAAGCCCTTTCCATCCATTATAACATGTCACCTTTCAAAGGATGGTTTTACAAGCTCCACAGACCATGAAAGAGAAATTTATTACCGTTTCAGCCATTTTTTCTGCTGGGGTGCTGCAGAATTCAACTGTCGATGGAATCCTTTTTTGACCATTAGTGCCAACATTTCCTAGAAGGTGGGAATTTACTGCTTTTGCCAACCTGTGATTTGTCAATGCTAGTTCTGCTGTGCTGTGAGGTTGTGCACTAGGGTAGTAAGTTTGCTCTCTTCCCCACTGCAAGGAGACTAAGAGCTCCTCCAACAATCTGTAAAGAACACCATAAAGACTGGATATAAATAAGAGGATAAAATATAAAAATCAAGGATGTTGAGTAAGTGAGAAATACATTTCTGAAATCATATAGTATCTTTCTCCTTTTCTCTCAGAGTTCGATACATCAGGAAGTCAGGTAAAATAACTTACATTACAGAAAGCACTGATTTTATGGTTATCTGGAATCATTCAACAAACAGCACTTTTTAGTTCTCACATTTTAGTATAGGTAAAATATACTAGTATACTCATACAGTATTATAGAACTACTGATCTGTGCATTTGATATTTCATATAACGTGTGTATGTGTGTATATGTAAAATTATATAATTTTTTTGTGTGACTTACATTGGTTGATTTTTAAATGATAAACCAACCTATAATTCTTGGGATAAAACCCACTCGGTCATGATGTATAAACCTTTTTACATATTGTTGAATTTGACTCACTAAAATTCTCTTAAGGACTTTTGCATCTTTATTCATTAGAGATATTGGCCTATAGTTTTCTTGTAATACCTCTGTCTGGTTTTGGTATCAAGATGATGCTGGTTTCATAAAATGAGTTGGAAATTGTTCCCTTCTCTATTTTGTAGGAAAGGTTGTGTAAATTTGGTTTTATTTCTTCCTCAGATACTTGCCAATATTCATCAATGGATCCATGCAGGCCTTTATTAGAAGGTTTTTAATTACAAATTAAATTGTTTTAATAGATTAGGGCTATCAGGTTATCGTTCTGAATACTCTTTGGTAGTTTGTGTCTTTTAAGGAGATTATCCATTTAAGCTGTTGATTGACTGGCACAGAGTTGTTCATAACATCCCCTTATTAAAAATCTTTTTTATGTCTATAGAATCTATACTGTACCCCTCTCCTCATTCCTGATACTAATCATGTGTATCTTTTCTTCCCCAGTTACACTGCCCAGCTGTTTTGTAAATTTACCTTTTCAAAGAACTAGTGTTTTGCTTTCTATTTAATTGATTTATGCTCACATCCTATTCTTCCTTCTGCTTAATTTGCTGTGTTTCTTAAGAAGGAATCTTAGATTACCGATGAGACATTTCTTCTTTCCACGATGAACATTTAAAGCTATAAATTTCCCTCTTAAACACTGCTTTATTTGCCTCCCACAAAATCTGCTAGTTTGATATACTGTATTTTCATCTCTGAATTTTCCCTAGGATTTCCTCTTGACCTTTACTGACTTGATTTATAAGAAATCAACTATATAAAAGTACAAGGTGCTTTTAAGGAGGACTATCAAATTTGACAGTTCTGGAACATATGGACATGAAAGTAAGCTCTTACTCTATAGAAAAGTCCTTGAAAAGTTCTCCTTCCAAAAGAAAGACTGGTATGCTTTTTGGCTTCTACCAAAAACTATACGAAGCTGCTACAGCTACAACCCCAACCAACTTTTAAATCCAGAGATTTCTTCTATTGTAGATATATTCTCTCCCCAATTAAGAATATAAGAAGCATGTCTTCATTTTTTTTTTCAGTCTTTCTCCCTCCACTGGGTATCTATTTTAAAATGCTACTCAAAGTATATGCTCAATAAGCTATTAGGTGTAGAAATACTAAAGAACTATCTCAGTAACAAAAATTGCAGGACAAAGTAGAAGAGTTCAGAACATAAACGAGTGCCATACTTCTGGGTAGCTATCATTTCCTGACGAAATTGTTCCCGTTCACTCAGGAGATCTTGAATAGCACTCTGGGCATCACGGTTTTGACGTTGTAAAACTGCTCTGGCGTTGGTTAATTCATCTGCCATAACCCTGGAAAAGATTAAAATCTTACATATAAATTTTCTGACAGTATAAATAAGTTAATATTACCACCTTTGTGACTAATTTTAAAATATTTATAAAAAAGACAATGTGAATTTATTTCTCAGTTTTTAAATCATCACTAACAAACAGTTAAAATGTTGATGAACTTAGAACTCATTAAAGGGACTCAATTCAAATATTTGTTTATAAAATGACAAAGGAAACAGTTTTAACTTTCCAATACAGTGACTTTAGAATATACTTCAATCGTACTCTAATCAAATTTTGGAAAAAAAAAAACATTAAATGTTTTTAAATACAGAACATTTGAGAAAAACAAAAATGAGTTATTTTCTACCTTTCAATTACCTCTTTGTCCTTAGAAAAATATTAAATGTAAAAACGCTTATATAAAAGGAAAGCCTTTTCTCATACAGTATACACATCCTTCTTTTATAACCAGTAGTCAACGAAGTAAACAATACATTTTTCTATAAGAAATAATTTATGTGTACATCAATATAAAAGTATGTTAAAAATAAATATATTCATTTTATTAACAAAAAGGGATTATTTAATATAAATTTTTCCATAGTTTGCTTTTTTCACCTAGTTTTTTTTTTTTTTTTTAACAGTTGCACTTGTGGCACATGGAAATTCCTAGGCTAGGGGTTGAATCGGAGCTACAGCTGCAGGCCTATGCCATAGCCACAGCAACTCAGGATCCGAGCTTCATCTGTGACCTATGATACAGCTTGTGGCAATGCCAGATCCTCAATCCAGTGAGAGAGGTCAGGACTGAACCTGTGTCCTCACAATTACTATGTCAGGCTCTTAACCTGCTGAGCCACAACGAGGACTCCTTGATAATTTTTTTGTCTTTTTTTAGGGCCACACCCATAGCATATGGAAGTTCCCAGGCTAGGGGTTGGATATCAGAGCTGTAGCTGCCAGTCTATGTCACAGCCACAGCGACACAGGATCCAAGCCGTGTTTGCAATCTGCACTGCAGCTCATGGCAAGGCCATATCCTTAATCTACTGAGTGAGGCCAGGGATCAAACCGGCGTCCTCGTGGATACTAATCGGGTGCCGCAACGGGAACTCCCCTTGATAATTTTTTGTATTATCACATATGGAGCTATCTCATTCTCTTAAAACAACAACAACAATAGCAAAACAGCTTCATGTTTTCTTCTGACTGGATGTACCAAAATTTATTTAACTGTCCTCTTTATGGATGGAACTGAAGCAAAATTTTGAAGTATTTTATTCATCCAAAAATATTTTTTCCTTTGCTTTTTAGGCACCACATATGGAAGTTCCCAGGCAAGAGGTTGAATTGGAGCTGCAGCTGCCAGGCTATGCCACAGCCACAGCAATGCAGGATCAGAGCCGCATCTGCAACCTATATCACAGCTCATGGCAACTCTGGATCCTTAACCTACTGAGCGAAGCCCGGTATCAAACCTGCATCCTCACTGATACTAGTTAGGTTTGCTACCACTGAGCCACAATGGGAACTCCTCAGCTGAATATTTTAGAACTAAAATTAAGGTCTCAGGCCCAGTAACCACTAAATTCCTTAAAAATGAAAATAATTCTGACACTGAAAGATTAAATCACTTAAAATATCAATAAAGTTTGGTTTAATTATTATTGCACTTATTAGCATTGATCAGAATGTTCAAAAATTTACATATTGCAATAGTCTGTAAAATATATGCATGATCTGTCTCTTGAGCTGCTCAATGAGAATTTACATTCATTCTAAGTCAATAAATAGTCAGTTCATTTCTCCAAATAGATCCTAGATTAGTGCAATTAGAAAACAAATTAAGGACTTTGAGAGAAATCAATTACTAGAAAGTATCATAGGTATTAAGACATGAAGAAATACTTTCCTAAAAATGTATTCATTACAATCAGTAGTTCTGCAGGTATAGCCTAGAAACCTTAGGTATTTTGTAAGAAGCCTCCAAATGATTAAATTTAAATCAATAGTTATTAAACATACCATGTGTGAAGCGCTTGGCTAAGCACTGGAAATACACACATGGGTAACACCTAGATCCTGTTATCCAGCAACTCAAAGTTGGAAGGAGGTCATAAAGAGACAATCATATCTAGCAGAGCTTCCAAACTACTGCTATGTCCATGGGCCTGGGCTAGGGCCTTGGGGTTCTGACTCCTCGTGGAGACCAGCCTGATCCAGTGTGCCATAGAGATGTTATTTTCTCTTTGGGAACGGAGAGCAGAATGCTGGGAAGCTACTACATGGTTAAATGAGCTGTAAGAACAGAGCATGAGGAATACATGGTATTTTATGGAGTAGCAATGATATTTAAGTTCTCTACATACAAGTTAGGGGAAAAGTTTTTTTTTTTTGATTTTAAATATTTATTAGTCATCTGAGTTTACAGTTTTCTTTTGGTCTTAAACGTTGTAGCAGTGATTTCTACTATAGAAGAGTAACTCAGAATTCTGGAATGCGGGAAGATCTTTATGATACCACTTTTCCATTTAGGGAGACCGTATGACCACCCAGAGGAGGAGAGTCCGCATCCTAAACAATCTACGAGGTACTCTGACAATGTGAGTCAGAAATTTTTACACTACCATCTATTTTCTTGCATTATGGGTCAAAGATCTAATAGAGCAAAACCTAGGAAATGAAATACTGTTTAAAATAGAAAGTACCTGCTTGCGAGGAATTTACTTCGCCACACATCACACTGTATTGACATACGTTCTAGCTGTTCAGAAAGCTGAGCTACATTTCGACCTAGGGCTTCATTTTCTAAAATAAGCTGATTTTTCTCACGGGCTAGACGTTCAAAGTGATACTGAAGGTCATCGCCAACAGAAGCCACCAGCAGCTTTTTTAACTCACGATTGACCTGAAAGAAATGACAGATACAAGCTCCAAGTAATATCAGTGACTTTAACATAGGAAAATGAACAAAAGAGTAACTAAAAGTATTTATCAAAAAGTGATACTAGGAGTTCCCATTGTGGCTGAGTGGGTTAAGGACCCAACATTGTCTCTGTGAGGATGCGGGTTTGATCCCTGGCCTTGCTCAGTGGGTTAAGGATCTGGTATTACTGTAAGCTGCAGTGTACGTTGCAGATGCGGCTCTGATCTGGTCGTAGCTGTGGCAAAGGCCTCAGCTGCAGCTCCAATTTGACCCCTAGCCCTGGAATTTACATAAATTGCAGGTGTGGCAGTAAAAAAAAGTGATATTAAATATTGCAGTTTCATATCATAATGTACACAAACCATGTCTATCTCCATCTTGATCTATTAATCTATAGTCCATGTGGTTATAATCTGAGCATCTTATTATAAGAGAACAAATCATTACCATAATACTTACAAATTTGCCTTTAAGTCAACACTTAAAGGCAAAAAATTAGGAAACTGAACCAATTAATTTTGCTAAAAAACATGACAGTGTTTTACATGTTTTTTAAACCTTTTTCAACATTTAAATTTAATATTTTTGTGCCCTAGAATTTTTACTGTTAAGAACTTAAGCAAAGGGACAAGGATCAAGGTGGTAGAGGAGTAAGACGTTGCGCCCACCTTCTCCCACAAATACATCAAAAAAACACATCTACATGTAGAAGGATTTGCACAGAACATCTACTGAACGCTGGCAGAAGAACCTCCAAAAAGGGCAAAAAAATCACCACATAACTAGGTAGAACCAAAGGAAAAAGAGAGAGAAAAGGAATTATGATGGGACTAGCACTCCTGATAAGGCGCTGAAAGAGAAAAGGAACCCACACCCTGGGAAGCCACCTTATCGACGGGAAGATCAGCAGAAACAGAGGGACCTCAAAGTCTCTGAGAAAAGTGCAGGAGCTAGACTTAGAAAGGCAAAACAGAGTGAGAGCCACACAGATCATCTGCATCACCACCCTGGACAACACAGCCTGAGATGCTCAGGCAGGGGCTGGGTGCTAAGACTCAGGCTCTGGAGGTCATTTCTGGGGAGAGGACTAGGGTTGTCTGTGTGAAGACAGCCTGAGGGGCTAGGGACTGGTGTGTCACAGGCTGGGGAGCAGAATGCCACAGCCAGGAAAACAGGGGAGGAAGTCTGAGCCTGCAGGAGAAGCTAGGTGTCACTCTTGGGAGAGCACGAGGAGGTGGGACGAACCACCATAGGAATCTCTTTCCCTGCGCACATACACGCAGGCCCTCAGAGGAGTCTGTGAACAGTTTCCACCTGTGACCCCTGTCACCCCAGAGGTCGGCAAAAAAGAGGGCACTGCAACCCGAGCACCATCCGTTGTTGCTCCGAGCCCCTTGGGTACACACTCACCCTGCTGATGCCACTGCCAAACGCTCTGGGAAGCACCCACACATGCCTGATCACTGTCACTTCCCAGGACCCTGCAATTAGGAGCAGCCTGTGCAGCACCTCCTGCATGGGCCAAATGGGAAGGAGTGCTTCTTGTGTGGTCTACAGGTGGTCGGGGCAAACCATCACAGTTATCTCTGACTCCAGAGGTGGGAATGGCTCGGCACCACCAGGGGTCCGTGAACAGGCATCAGCTGCAGCACCAGTCACATCAGAAGGCACCACAGAGGAGGGGACTGTGATTGAATACCACCTGTTGTTGCTCTCACTCCCCTGGGAACTCACACCCTTTGCCACTGCCATTGCCAAATGCTCCAGACACCATCTAAATCTGCCTGAGGCTCATCATCACTTCCCAGGGCCCTGCAACTAGAAGCAGCCTGTGCCACATTCCTGCAGGTCCTTGATACTGGCAAGAGTCCAACAACCAGGCACTGACTACTAGTCCTGCCCATTGCCTCCTCCTCCCTGGAAACACGCTCAGTACCCTATCAAGGAAAAAACAGCTCACAATGAATAAAGAAGACAGCAAATGTTCAAATTCCTGTCAAAAATAAATAGTAACCCCCCACAAAACATAAAGTGGTGGTCTTGCATAGAAATAGCCCTCCAAGACTACAGTAGTTTCCTTAAACTCACAGAAAAAGAAAAATATAAGTGAAAGGAAGAATTTCAGGAACCATTCCCAGTTAAAAGAACAGGAGAATTCACCTGAAGCAGCAAATGATGAACTAGACTTCTGCAGTCTAATTGATACTGAATTCAAAAAGAAGATAGTGAAAATTCTCAAGGAATTAAGGGTGAATAAGAAGGAACTAAGAACAGTAATGCAGATTACTTTAGAAAGGAACTAGAATATATGAGGAACATAGAAAAGTTAGAAAATTCATTTGCAGAGACACAAAATGAATTAAAAAGAGAAGAATGAATAACGCAGAACAATGAATTAGTGACTTGGAAGATAGAATAATGGAAATCGCCCAATCAGGACAGCAGACGGAAAACCAAAAATGAAAAAACATGAAAGCAGTATAAGCCATCTAGGGGATACTATTAAGCGGGCCTATCTACACATAATATGGATTCCAGAAGGAGAAGAAAAAGAAAAGGGATTGAAAACATTTTTGAAGAAATTATGGCTGAAAAATGTCCACATCTAAAGGAAACAGATATCAAGATACAGGAAGCACAGAGGGCCCCAAACAGGTTGAACCCAAACAGGCCCATACCAAAACATATTATAATAAAAATGGCAAAAGTTAAAGAGAGGATTCTAAAGGCAGCAAGAGAAAAACTAAGTATTAATTACAAGGGAACCCCCATAAGGCTATCAGCTGATTTCTCTACAGAAACACTACAGGTCAGAAGGGCAAAATATATTCCAAAGTTCTAAAAGGGAAAAATCTGCAGCCTAGAAAACTCTACCCAGAAAGAATATCATTTAAATAGAAGGAGAAATAAGGAATTTCTCCAACCAACAAAAACTAAAAAAGTACAGCAATACTAAACACATCCTAAAAGAAATACTGAAAGAACTTCTCCCAATAAAAAAGACGTAAGAAGAAACAGGATGGAGGAAATCACACTTGTAAAGCAATCACTTAAATAAGCCAGTATACTGATATAAAAGGAAAAAAAAACTACTATAAAAGTGATGATAAACACAAGGAACAGCAAAAGGACAAACATGATGATGCTAAAAAATGACTTCAAAATCATAGACCGAGGAGAAGGAAAGTAAGAAAATTTAGACTTTTTTTTTTTTTTTAGGATTGTGTTTGAGCCTATCTGACTATCAGGCTAAAGCAAGCAGATACAGGAATGGCTTAACATACTTGAAAAAACAGGGCAACAACAAATCAAAACCAAACAATACATTCACAAATACCAAAAAGAAAAACACAGAAGCATAAAATAAAAGGAAATCATTCAACCAAAAAAAGAAAGGAACAAAGGAGATACAGAATCAACTGGAAAACAAAGTTTAAAATAGCAATAAATACATATTTATTAATAATTACCTTAAATGTCAATGGACCAAATGCTTCAATCAAAAGACATAGAGTGGCAGATTGGATAAAAAAGCAAGTGCCTACAATGTGCTGTCTACAAGAGAGACACCTTAGGGCAAAGGACACATATAAGTTGAAAGTGAGGGGATTGAAAAAGATATTTCATGCAAACGGACAAGACAGGAAAGCAGGAGTAGCGATACTCATATCAGACAAAATAGACTTTAAAATGAATGCCATAAAGAAAGACAAAGATGAACACTAATGAATACTCATCCATATATATGTCCCTAATATAGGAACACCCAGATACATACACACATACACACAAATACTAACAAATACTAACAGACATAAAAGGAGAAACTGATGGGAATACAATAATAGTAGGAGACTTTAACACCCAACTCACATCAATGGACAGATTCTCTGGACAGAAAATCAACAAGGCAACAGAGACCCTAAATGACAGAACAGGAAAGTTAGACTTCATTGACAATTTCAGGACATCGTATCCCCAAAACTCAAGTGCACATGAAACATTCTCAGGACTGACCACATACTGGGGCATGAAACTAACCTCAACAAATTTAAGAGTATAGAAACTATTTCAAGTATTTTCTCTGACTAAATGGCATGAAACTAGAAATCAACCACAGGAAAGGAAATGAGAAAAAACTGACTACATAGAGACTAAACACAACACGCTACTAAAAAACCAAAGGGTTGATAAGGAAATCAAAAGGGAAATAAAAAAAAAAACCCTTGAGACAAATGATAACAAAGACACAACCATTTCTATAGGGTGCTGAAAAGTGGGACTTAGAGAAGTTCATAGCAATGCAGGCCTTCCTCAGAAAAGAAGAAAAATCTCAAATCAACAACTTAACCTACCACCTAAATGAATTAGAAAAAGAATGAACAAAACCTAGAGTCAGCACAAGGAAGGAAATCATAAAGATCAGAGAGGAAATTAAAAAAACCAAGATTCAAAAACAATAGAGGAGTTCCTGTCATGGCGCAGTGGAGACGAATCCGACTAGGAACCATGAGCTTGTGGGTTTGATCCCTAGCCTCACTCAGTGGGTTAAGGATCCGGCGGTGCGGTGAGCTGTGGTGTTGGTCACAGACGTGGCTCAGATCTGGCATTTGCTGTGGCTATGGCGTAGGCCATTGGCTACAGCTCCGATTAGACCCCTAGCCTGGGAACCTCCATATGCTGCGGGTGCGGCCCTCAAAGGACAAAAGCAAAAAAAAAAAAAAAAAAAAAAAAAAAAAAAAAAAAAAAAAAAAAAAAAAAAAAAAAAAAAAAAAAAAAAAAAAAAAAAAAAAAAAAAAAAAAAAAAAAAAAAAAAAAAAAAAAAAAAAAAAAAAA
>PVHT021183576.1:2605002-2651460 GCA_004024745.2 Catagonus wagneri
ACCAAGAAAAGGAGAGAAAGGACCCACATAAACAAAATAAGAAATGAAAAAGGAGAAATCTCAATGGCTACTGCAGAAAACCATAAGAGAATATTATGAACAATTGTATGCCAACAAATTTGACAACCTAGAAGGAATGGACAACTTTCTAGAGATTTACGTCCCGCCAAAACTGAATCAAGAAGAAACAGATCGACCAACACTAGAAATTAAACTGAATATGTAATAAAAACAAACAAAAAGTCCTCCAAACAAAAGTCCAATGGCTTCACAGGCGAATTCTACCAAACATACAAAGAGGAACTTATACCCATCCTTCTTAAAATTATCCAAAAGGCTGAAGAAGAAGGAACACTCCAAAAGACATTCAATGAATCCACTGTCACCCTGATACTAAAACCAGACAAAGATACTACCGAAACGGAAAATTATAGGCTGATATCTTTGATGAATATAGATGCAAAAATTCTTAACAAAGTTTTAGCCAACTGAATCCAACAACATATAAAAAAGATCATATACTACAACCAAGTGGGATTCATCCGAGGTTCATAAGGATGGTTCAAAATATGCAAATTAATCAACGCCATATACCACATTAACAAAAGAAAAGTCAAAAATCATCTCAAATGATTCAGAAAAAGCATCTGACGAAGTCCAATATCCATTCATAATAAAAACTCTTACCAAAAAGTGGGTATAGAAGGAATATACCTTAACATAAAAAAAGCCATTTATGACAAACCCATAGCAAAGATAACACTCAATGGAGAAAAGCTGAAAATCTTCCCAATAAAATCTGGAACAAGACATGGATGATCACTCTCACCACTTTTATTCAACACAGTATTGGAAGTCCTAGCCACAGCAATCATACAAACAAAAGAAATAAAAGGTATCCAAATTGGAAGAGAAGAGGTAAAATTGTCACTGTATGCAGATGACATGATACTCCCCACAAAAACTATTCAAACTGATCAATGAATTCAGCAAGCAGCAGGATACAAGATTAACATTCAGAAGTTGCTTGCATTTCTGTATACTAACAATTAAATATTAGAAAAGGAATCTAAAAATACAATACCTTCTAAAGTTGTACTCTTAAAAATTAAATACCTAGGAATAAACCTGAGCAAGGAGGTGAAAGACTTATATGTTGAGAACTCTAAAACATTAATGAAGGAATTCAAAGAGGATTCAAAGAAATGGAAAGATACTCCATGCTTCTGTGTTGGAAGAATTAATATTGGAAAAACGGCCATACTGCACAAAGCAATTTACACATTCAATGCAATCCCTATCAAATTACCCATGACATTTTTTTCACAGAACTAGAACAAAGAATCCAAAAATTTATATGGAAGCATAAAAGACCCAGAATTGCCAAAGCAAACTTGAGGAACAAAAACCAAGCAGGAACATAACTCTCCCAGACTTCAGACACTATTACAAAGCTTTATAGTAATCAAGACAGTGTGGTACTGGTACCAAAACAGACATATTGACTACTGGAACAGAATAGAGAACCCAGAAATAAACCTGGACACCTGTAGTCGATTGATCTTCAACAAAGGTGGCAAGAATATAAAATGGGAAAAAGACAGTCTTTTCAGCAAGTGGTTCTGGGAAAACTGGACAGCCACATGTAAATCAATGAAACTGGAACACACCCTCACACCATGCATAAAAATAAACTCAAAATGGCTTAAACACTTAAACATAAGACAAGACACCATCATACTCCTAGAAGAGAACATAGGCAAAACATTCTCTGACATCAACCTTACAAATGTTTTCTTAGGTCAGTCTCCCAAGGCAACAGAAATAAAAGCAGAAATAAACCATGAGACCCAATCAAACGGACAAGCTTTTGCACAGCAAAGGAAACCATAATAAAAAAAGAAAGAAAAAGACAACCTATGGAATGGGAGAAAATAGTTTCAAATGATACAATTGACATGGGCTTAATCTCTAAAATATACAACTTATACAAGTCAACAGCAAAAAAACCAACAACACAATTGAAAAATGGGCAAAAGACCTGAATAGACATTTCTCCAAAGAAAACATAGGGATGACCAACAGAGCACATGAAAAAACATTCAACATCGCTAATTATTAGAGAAATGCAAATCAAAACTACAATTAGGTACCACCTCACACCAGTCAGAATGGCCATCATTAAGAAGCCAACAAATAGTAAATGCTGGAGAGGCTGTGGAGAAGAGGTTACCTGCCTACACTGCTGGTGGGAATGTAAATTGGTACATCCACTATGGAAAACAGTATGGCGGTAACTCAGAAAACTAAATATAGAACTACCATATGACCCAGCAATCCCACTCTTGGGCATATATCTGGACAAAACTTTCATTGAAAAAGATACATGCACCTGTATGTTTATTGCAGCACTATTCACAATAGCCAAGACATGGAAACAACCTAAATGTCCACTGACAGATGAATGGATTAAGATGTGGTACACATACACAATAGAATACTACTTAGCCATAAAAAAGAACAAAATAATGTCCATTGTAGCAACATGGATGAAACAAGAGACTCATTCCAAGTAAGTCAGAAAGGCAAATACCATATGATATCACTTGTATCTGGGATCTAATATACAGCACAAATGAACCTTTCCACAGAAAAGAAACTCATGGACCAGAAGAATAGATCTGTGGTTGCCAATGGGGAGGTGGAGGGAGTGGGATGGACTGGGAGTTTGGGTTTATAGATGCAAACTATTGCATCTGGAATGTGTAAGCAATGAGATCCTACTGTATAACACAGGGAACTATATCTAGTCACTTGTGATGGAACATGATGGAGGATAATGTGAGGAAAAGAATATGTATATACATATTTCACTGGGTCACTTTGCTGTATAGTAGAGATTGACAGAACACTGTAAATCACCTGTAACTGAAAAAATAAAAACCATAAAAAAAATTTAAGCAAAGTAAGCAATTCAAAATGTCTTAAGACATTGTTATCAAAAAGTGTGAAAAACTAAAACATAAGTGTGCAATAAAGGTATAAGGTGTAGTCACTGAAGAACACTTGCTATTAAATAGTTATTTTAATAGAATACCCTGTGATATTGGAAAATATTAACAACTAAAAAAGGTGAGTTACAAAGCAAAATGAACTTAATATGTGTAATTATGCATTTATACAGGTGGTACTATTTTCATTATTTTTCCTTTATTTTCTAAAACGTTTATAACATTAAAATATATTGTTAAATATATTAGAAATATTATTTGGATAAGAATCACTAACCATGGTGTCACTTACAAAGACTAACATCTAGCAAAAAAGATGTATAATCTAACACAGAAATAAAGTGGGAAGTGGTAAGGTAATGTTTACTAAGACATGAAGATTAGAGAAATGGAATCAAACACTATAGACAGTTTTCCATTTACAGTGAAAATACTGATATTTATATCGCCATCCTCTTTATTCCAAGAATTACCTATACATAGACAAAATTACTTGGGATTTATGGATCCTTAAAGCAAGGATTACTAACTAGTCTATCTTGGTCAGTCTCTGGTTTGCAAGTTCATAACTGTAACCTCTTTTACAACTTACAGGTGGTGTTGTCCAAGTACCTCACACTTCAACCATGTCTAGAGTATAAATTCCCAACATAAACTAGTTCTATTAAAGGCACAAAGAAAAGAGGAATTTAAGTGGAAGATTTTTAGAGGAATGAGAAATTATACTGAATGACATTTCAAGAGGAAATGTAGTTTTCCAACATGCAGGCTTCGAAGGCCCGGGTGTAAGGAGCAGTACTCATTAAAGCCATTAAGGCTGTTCTTACCTCTGACTGTACTCTGAGCTGGTTTGAAAGACCTTCTTTGTCCTGTAGTAACCTTCTTTCGGAGTTCTTGAGCTTTTCCAGTTCAGTCTTTACCTCAGATACTTCCTTTTTGGGTTCTACAACAACCTCTGGCTGGCCAAGGATTTCTCCTTTATGAAGTCCCAGAGACTTAACCTTTGCATTTTTGTTGGGGATAACATGGGATATAGCAGCTTTGGGAACTAATATCCTTATGGCTTCGACTTCCACTGCTTTTTCAGTGAGAATCTTCCCTAGCTGAAGAACTCCTGGGCTCTCTGATGGAACTACTTTCTTTCGTGGACTCTGAAGGATGTGATGCTTTATAGGCTGGATTCCAGAGGTAACTTCAACAGATTTAGGTGGCTCCTCAGTTTCCATTCCATCTCCTGCTCCTCGGATTGGGGTTGAAGTAAGGAGGGCTATAAAAGGGAAACAATACATAAACTACTTGCTGAAAAGAAATGCCAGGAAAATGCCAAGGCATGCTCTACCCACATTCAGAATTACTGGCACTTAAAAAAAAAAGAATTTTAGAATAATTTTTAAAACAATCATGTGTCCACAAAAGATGAACAAAGTCTAAAGTTCAAAATTTCCTTAAGTAAATGGTTTCTCTCTTTGAGAAAACACAAGAGATCTGGAATCAAGGTATTTGCTTCCGACTCCTACCTCCTAGTGTAATGCTGGGTAAATAATGTACCCCTCCATGACTCTCCAGCTCCTAATCTGCAAAATGGAGACAATAACAGCTACAGGGTTGTGGTAGGAAAGAAGGTAATAAGGTCAAGTGCCTGACACACTGTAGGCACTCAATGATGTTAGTTAAATATAAAAATAAATATAAGCTATGTATATGCATATTCGAAAGTGTCTACCGCAAAACAGATTCACTGTTTTTGTGAACTCTTGGAAAAGGATGCTTCACGAGCTACTTGACCAGAATACTCAATACTCTCTCTCCTAAGCCTCTAATCAGCTTTTGTTTCTGCTATTTCCTATTCTCTTAATTGGGTTCTTTTCACCACTCACTGGGATTCTAACTTAACCCTTTAAGAAATCAGCTTAAACTCCATTCTTTGCATTAAATTTTCCCACTTCTCTGAATGCTTCTTCTACTTACTATCTCGAGCACTCAATATGAATCTTAATCATGAGCCATAATTATCATTTACGGGTTTTGTTATTATGCTAAATATCTCTTTCTCAACGAGTCTGATAAGAATACCAAGGCAGACATCATGCCCTAAACAAGGAAAGGAACAGGGTGTCATAGAAATGACACGGAATTTGGGATCAGCCAGATCTGGTTTTTAGTCCCAGTTCTACCATTACTACTTGTATAATCCTGGACAAAATCCAACAATTATCTCAGCTTCAGTTTTAGCCTCCATGAAATGAATTTAACAATACATCTAGGGTTAACCTGTTTCTTAAATGAGAAAATGGTAACAAATAACCAATGCTTATAAAAGATTTACCATGTGCTGAATACTATTCTAAGTACTTCACATATAACTCATTTATCCTTACAATAATCCTTTGAGGTAGATATGATTAGCTTTGTTTTATAGATGAAGAAAACGAGGCACAAAGTCTAGGAACCTGTCCACAGATAGTAAGGAGAAGGTGCAGAATTCAATTCTAGATAGCTTGGTCCCAAAGAGAGGGGCCTTAACCACTGTATACACTGCCCCTTAGAAAGCATTTTACACAGAAGTAAAAAGCAGACATTCAATAAATAGTAGCTCCCATCCCCTTCCTCCATAACACTTAACACACTGCCGCCCATGTTTACTAATTTACACAATTAAACTATCTTCCCTCATATAAGCCAAACCTGGCTAGCCATTCTTACCTCATATAACCTTTGGAAGGCAGCTATGCTCACCACTATACTATCATTACTCTAGT
Source organism: Catagonus wagneri (assembly GCA_004024745.2). Classification (NCBI taxonomy): domain Eukaryota; kingdom Metazoa; phylum Chordata; class Mammalia; order Artiodactyla; family Tayassuidae; genus Catagonus; species Catagonus wagneri. Next base: position 2,610,773 of record PVHT021183576.1, read on the forward strand.
CAAATAACAAAAACATTTGTTTCTTTTTCTCCTGTTTTACTTTATCTCAAATTGAGTAGTGTAAGAAAAATTTCATTAAATCACCTTTCTCCAAGAAAGGGCTAATTTAACTGACTAAAGAAAATAAGCAGTCTTGGAGTTCCCTTCGTGGCTCAGTGATTAAATAATCCGACTAGGAACTACGAGGTTGCGGGTTGATCCCTGGCCTTGCTCAGTGGGTTAAGGATCTGGTGTTGCCGTGAGCTGTGGTGTAGGTTGCAGACGCAGCTCGGATCCCGTGTCACTGTGGCTGTGGCGAAGGCTGGCAGCTACAGCTCCTGTTAGACCCCAAGCCTGGGAACCTCCATATGCCGCGGGTGCAGCTCTACATAAAAGGCAAAAAGACAAAAAAAAAGAGAAAAGAAGCAATCTAGAGCTTAGAAATAATGGATAAGCTAGAAGCATAAATGTTGCAATCCTTGAGGAGGTAGCTGAGATGATACCTAACCTATGCCAAGTTCCTGAACTAGTACATTCAGTAACATCCCTATGAGCTTCAAGTTAGATTCCTTGCCATTTTAGAAGTGTAGCGCATCTGAGAAGATGGAGGCCAAAGCCTGTGAACAGTAATAATAACTAGCTTTTATTCAATTTACTATGTGCCAAGGACTAAGTCCATCAGATACATCAACATCATTTAATTTTTACAAGTCTCACGAAGTAAGCACAAGAATACCCACTTTGTAGACAGAAACAGAGGCTGTGAAAGGTTAAACAGCTTGTCCAAATTATTAAGTGTCAAACTAGGATTTGAGTCCGATTATGACTCCAGAGCTGAGCTGTTATGGGTCTGCGAGTCCTTCCACAAACCACAGTTATTAATTTATCAACATGACCTTACTGCCTCTGCTAACAGCCCTCTTTGCTGGGTTACAGAAGCCCACAGAATTTACATAACAGTTACAGCGAGCTTGAAAAAAAATGCAGATCTGATCTGTATCAAACCTTTGAAGGGCTTCTTATCACTCTCAGAATAAAGACCAAGATCCTTACTATAGCCTGAGGGCCCTCAGTGATCCGGCCTCCTGGCTATCTCCTAGGCTTTAACTTATGCCATTCACTCCCTTGATCCCAAGCTGCAGTCTTACTTTTTTAATTTAGTGTCTCCGTGGGAGCAAAAGCCTTCCTCTTCCTCTGCATACAATTTTTCTTGGAATAGTCTTCCTAACTTATTCTCCCCTGATCATCCTTCAAATCTCAGTCCAGCCTTTTCTAAAGGAAGCCACTCTCTAATCTTCCACGATTAGGAAGATTGCATTTCTCTTTCCACTATCAAAATGGCAAATGTTTTTTCAGTGTAACTAATTATATACCGTCTGTGCCTTATATCTAGGTTGAGATATAAGTTCCCTGAGAGTAGAGACTATGTGTCTCCTGTTTCCTACTTATATTCTTAGTCAAGTGCCTTATAACCAGTACTCTGTATCTGATGAACAAGTAGTGCATAGTAACAAGGGGAGAGGAAAAGGACAAGCACATATAACAACAGTAATAATGATGAACTTTGGAGTTTCACAGGCAACAAATCCCTAGTTTTTTAAAAAAATGCCAAAGTATGTCCTTGGTCTCAGTTACTATTAGATATCAGTACCATGTCCTGGTCAATTAAAGATTAATTATCAATTAATACTAATTAAAGATTAACCATGTTTCATTGTAACCTATGCAGTTGGGAGAACAGTCATTTTGGTAAGGGCAATAATAAAGTCTAAACTTTTCTTAGGAATTTCTAAAGTACAAAGCCATATTAAAAGAGGGATTATATAATATACAAATATTTCAATTTCAAACAAAGACCACTGTCACCTTGGTTTCTGGATCCTGGCCCTAGACATGGAATTCTACATTTAGGAGATGGTAAGCTTGCTCAGGATAATGTTAAGAAAATAATTATGAAAAAATTACCTGTTAAGATATTTTATAGCAAGGAAAATACCTACAGGTTTATTTAATAGGATTCTAAATTTTTTTTTTTCTTTTTAGGGCTGCACCTGCAGCACATAGAGGTTCCCAGACTAGGGGTCTAGTTGGAGCTACAGCAGCCGGCCTACACCACAGCCACAGCAACGTAGGATCCTTAACCTGCTGAGTGAGGCCAGGGATCGAACCCGCAACCTCATGGTTGCTAGTCAGATTCATTTCTGCTGTGCCACTACGGGAACTCCTAAAAATGTTTTAATGAATACTTTTAAGCCAACAGATTTTTCTCAACTTCTGAATTATTTACTTTGAATAAATTCCCAAGAATAGAATATATGGGGCAGGTGAAGATCTGGACTGTCAAACTCACAAAATAACTCTACTGATGTATCAGCAGATCTATTATGTATTTAGTTTTATTTTTGCATGTTCCATTTCCATGAGCTAATGCAATACTCACAAGTAAATAAGAATACATGTGGGAGTTCCCTTCGTGGCTCAGTAGTTAACGAATCCGACTAAGAACCATGAGGTTGCGGGTTCGATCCCTGGCCTTGCTCAGTGGGTTAAGGATCCGGCGTTGCTGTGAGCTGTGGTGCAGGTCGCAGACGCGGCTCGGATCTCGCGTTGCTGTGGCTGTGGTGAAGGCTGGCGGCTACAGCTCCTGTTAGACCCCTAGCCTGGGAACCTCCATATGCCGCGGGTGAGGCTCTACATAAAGGCAAAAAGACAAAAAAAAAAAAAATACATGTGAAGTGTTTGCAGTAGTGTTTGGCACAATAAGCACTCGTAATACGTTAGCTCCTATTGCTTTTATTATTATTCTTTTAAAAATCTCTAATAAACTTTGGGTCTTGATTAAGGGGAGAAAGAAAGCTTAATGTCATAAAATATAATCCTTTTATTTGTTTATGCTAAAGTCTTACGAAGTTATATCACCAGACTTTAGGACTACTTTTTCATTTAACAGATTTTTTTGGGAGTTTTTTCAAGCATGTAGCAAAGTACGAGGAATCCCAAGTTAGTTAAGACTGGAGGTAGGAAGAGACCTCTGGTTTTTTTTCTTTTTTTATGGTGATATCTGTAGCATATGGAAGTTCCAGGGCTAGGGGTCGAATTGGAATTGTAGCTGCAGGCCTACGCCATAGTCTCTGCAACACAGAATTTGAGTCGCATCAGCAATCTATGCTGCAGCTTGTGGGAACGCTGGATTCTTAACCTACTGAGTGAGGCCAGGGATCCAACCGACATGCTCAGAGAGACAGGGTCAGGTTCTTAACCTGCTGAGCCACGATGGGAACTCCCTGAAAAAAATCTGAGGTATAATTAATGTGTTCTATTTAATAAAACATTTTATATTAGACTAAAATAGTTTGTCATTTCTGTATTAAATGTTAACAAAGATACATCTTGGGCTTTAGGACTGACTTTACATTGGAAAAGATAAACAAAGGAATACTTCAGAAAGTGAAATAAAGGCTTTGGTATCTTAGTTCATGAAGTAGCATATTAGCACCTAGAACAATTTCTACTGAACTGTTTCAGAAACAAAGGCCTATTCCCATGCTCTTAATAACTCTATCAAATGCAAATTTAATCTTGTCACTAAGACATCTGGCATTTAAAAAGTAATGTAGAGGTTCTCTGGTGGCTCAGTGGGTTAAGAACTCAGCATTGTCACTGCTGTGGCATGGGTTCAATCCCTGGCCCCTGAATTTCCACATGCCATGGGTGTGGCCAAAAAAATAAAAAACAGAAGTAATGCAGAATCACGAATTACTTAAATATTAATAATAAATGAACAAAACAAAAAGACACACTAGAGCTATACCACTCAGGCCCACTGAAGCTGAAGAAATAAGCAGGAGTGACATTCTGTTAAGGTTAAATACAGTTTCTAGGCAAGTCATAATGTTTGTGAGTTGGAATTTTAGGTAATGAAGATTCAACAGCAAATCACAACATGGCTAAGTTTAAAAGGCAAAGAAATGTTTAACAGAAGTCTCTTTTCAAACAAAGTATGTCATAACAATTCCAATCAAGAAATTCAACCAACTTGGTTCAACCTCAATTTACTCTTAACTTTATTTAAACTGTTCTACTTACTCAAGCATTTTAAGTATCAAAGTTGTACCACATATCAAATGGGCAGTCCCTCTTTGTAACATGCTTCTAGCTAATGTACACAGGCAAGGGGGCAAGTGAGGGCCAGGGCTTTACATTTTCTCACCTGGTAACTTTCTTAATTCTATTTTTCCTGTGACACACATAGAAACCTTTATTACATATGCACTAGGCCCAATCCAGGGTACACTCATGAGTCGTTACCTCCAGTCAAGTGGGATAATAAAGATCTATGATACCAGCTCTGTAATTATGAGTGCTGTTTAAGTAAAGCGAAACATTGACCCCTATTCTTCTCCACTATATTTTCCAGTTATTCGTCAACATTAACTTCCACCTGTGAATACTTATCAACAAATTAAAACATTTATAAGATTTATGATTCATTCTTACTGCCTTCCCCGAAACTGGTGAAATGTAAGGCGAGAACAAATAATATCCTAAACAGATACTGGCAAACTTTTTTCATAAAGGGCCAGATAATAAATATTTTGGCTTTGTGGACCATAAGGTAAAATTAAATACACTATATAGGCACTTATATATGAAGAGAAAAAAATTTTAAAGATAAAATTCAAACTATAATAATTGAGTAAAGAGTAAAGCTTTTTTTTTGTAATATAGGTTTAGTGCTGAGAAGAAAAGAGTTTTTTGTTTGGGATAATATTTGGCTTAAGTGGGATTAGTGTTCCTTATTATCAACTGCTTGCAAATATTCTTAGGAGACCCAAGAGCCTCAGTTTGCCAACATTCGTGTAATAGAGGTGAGGTGGACTCACATTTGTTGGCACTGGCCACTTGTTCAGGACCAGTAAAGGTCCGCTCAGCCAACAGTCACCAGGGCAGTGGTCCTTGTGGCAAAGAGTGCTCTGAGAAGCAGACTGCTATCCTCTACCCTGGCCCTCCGGGCTCTCTGGCCTCAGGCAGGCGGGTCAGCTAGGGGCCTAGGACAGCCTGAGGGCTGAGCCCTGCAGAGCTCCAGAGTCTTCAGCCCGTTCCCCTGCTGGCCCTGCCCAGGCCCCACCTCTGCAATGTAATGGTGGCGGGTCTTCCTTGATTGCGGTCCATGGGCCCAGCTGCCATGGGGCTGGCATAAGGAACCCGAGGGCCTGCTGGGTTCTGAGCACCTTGCTCCCTCCGTGATGACAGCTGGTTGAGCAGAGGCTGGGAACCTGGCCGAGAGGGCACTGTCAGCTGACATTTGCCTCTTTAGCCAGGCCTGGGCATGGTAGGAGGACCCAGACTGGATGTTGGACAAAGGCTCCCATGCAGGGGAACTGGCCAGCGCAGGGACCCCCTCCTCTCAGCCAGGGCCTAGACCTAGGAGGGTGAAAGTTGATGCTTAGGACCTTGAAAAAGTAAGATGGGAGTAATGATGTTGCTTTGTATGGGATTTTTTTTTCCTTTGTTTATGGATTTGTTAAGTGTCAAAAGCCTTAAGGAAGCATGGAGACAATTTAATGCCTCCCCTTCCCTTTCTTGTGTGATGTTTGGCACTTGCCCTCAGCCTCGACATGGTTTAAATTCTGAGCCACTGCAGCTGTCAACCTGCAGCTCAGACCACCCCCTGAACAGAGTTCAGGGTGGAGATCAGGAGTGAGGCACTCTGTGCTCTGGGAAAACTGGAAGAACAGATCTTCAGATAGTGAGATATTTTTAGGAGGAGACTTTAGGTGCTCGGTTCTTACATCTCCTCATTTCTAGAAAAACCCTAAAATCCTTCATGATGACTGATGCTTGTGACTAGCAGTACCCTCCATGAGACCAGCAGCAAACTTCTGTGAAATGTGTGCATGGCTGCACGTACGACCCCTTCACCCTTATCGAATATGTCCTGATATTCCCCCTTACCTCTTTGGGGCGGTATTTCAAAACTGTCAACTTAAAAAAATGCACAGCCTGAAAGCCGAGAGTTAAGTCTTATTTGGGGCAAAATGAGGACTTAAGCCTGGGGGACAGCATCTCAAGTAGCCTTGACTCTAAAGAGGAGGTGAGGAGGGAGCTAGGATGTATAGGAGTTTTTGCAATAAAGGGCAGGTAGCAGGAACAAAAGAGGTCGTGTTCACTGAAATCAGTCATTTGATATGCACCTCAGCTAACTGGGGGAAGGGGCAGTATCCTGAGTTTTCACAGCCCTGGGAGCTCACCTTGGAAATGGCTGATTTTGCAGATGTCTGTGACATCCTGTGTTTTGTCCACTTAACTACAGCCCAGGCAGCAGGAGAGGAAAGAGGAAGGGGGGAATATCAGGATATATGTTAGAAGGGTGCAAAGGGCGGGGTGCATGTAGCCGTGCACACATTTCACAGAAGTTTACTGCTGGTCTCGTGAAGGGTACTACTAGTTGCAGATATCAGTCACGATACAAGAGTGTTTTAAAATAATTTGTTTCTGGAGTTCCGGTCATGGCGCAGCAGAAACGAATCTGACTAGGAACCATGAGGTTGTGGGTTTGATCCCTGACCTCACTCAGTGGGTTAAGGATCCGGTGTTGCTGTAAGCTGCGGTGTAGGTTGTAAACGCAGTTCGGATCCCACGTTGCTGTGGCTGTGGTGTAGGCCGGCAGTTGCAGCTCCAGTTCGACCCCTACCCTAGGAACCTCCATACGCCATGCGTGAGGCGATAAAAAGACAAAAAAATAAAATAAAATAATCTGTTTCTTTCAGAGACTAAATTGTTAAGAGCTCCTCAGGGCAGGGACTGCCTCCTAATTTTTATATCATCAGCTTAATGAAATGGTATTTGGTACAGAAAAAGTGTATAAGTGCTTACTGAACTTCATAACATTAACACACCACCTAGATTTCATTTTAACATCTAAGAAGCAACTCATTTAAAAACTGCTTAGGGGAGTTCCCATCGTGACTCAGTGGTTAATGAATCTGACTAAGAACCGTGAGGTTGCGGGTTCGATCCCTGGCCTTGCTCAGTGGGTTAATGATCTGGCATTGCCGTGAGCTGTGGTGTAGGTTGCAGATGCGGCTCAGATCCCGCGTTGCTGTGGCTGTGGCGAAGGCCGGCAGCTATAGCTCCTGTTAGACCCTTAGCCTGGGAATCTCCATATGCCGCGGGTGCGGACCTGGATAAGGCAAAAAGACAAAAAATAAAAAAAATAAAAACTGCTCAGGGGTTCCCACTGTGGCTCAGAGGGTTAAGAACATGACATAGTGTCCATGAGAATGTAGATTTGATCCATGGCCTCACTCAGTGGGTTAAGGATCTGGTGTTGCCACAAGCTATGGCGCAGGCTGCAGATGTGGCTGAGATCTGGTGTTGCTGTGGCTGAGGCATAGGTCTGAAGCTGCAGCTACAATTGAACCACCAGCCTGCACTATTCTGCATGTGTGGCCACACACACACTCACATAAAGACAAAACCAAAACCAATAAAAAACCCCCCAAACCGCTTCATTTGTTTTCCTATACATAAAACCATTAATTCCTAACTCAAATATAATTTGACAAACTTTTTAGATCTATGCAGATTCAGCTATAAAGTGGTTAAACAAATTACAGTTCATCACTTGGTAATTTTATTTTATTTTTGTCTTTTTAGGGCCGCACCTGAGGCATATGGAGGTTCCCAGGCTAGGGTCAAATTGGAGCTGTAGCTGCTGGCTTATGCCACAGCCACAGCAATGTGGGATCTGAGCCACATCTGCAACCTACACCACAGCTCACGACAATGCCAGAGCCTTAATCTACTGAGCAAATCCAGGGATCGAACCTGTATCCTCATGGATGCTAGTCAGATTCGTTTCTGTTGAACCATGATGGGAACTTGCGCTTGGTAATTTTAAATTAATATTCTTTTTTTTTTTTTTTTTTGTCATTTTTGCCTTATCTAGGACCACACCCTTGGCATATGGAGATTCTCAGGCTAGGGGTCTAACAGGAGCTGTAGCTGCTGGCCTTCGCCACAGCCACAGCAGCAATGCGGGATCCGAGCCGCGTCTGCAACCTACACCACAGCTCACGGCAACGCCGGATCCTTAACCCACTGAGCAAGGCCAGGGATTGAACCCACAACCTCATAGTTCCTAGTCGAATTCGTTAACCACTGAGCCACGATGGGAACTCCTAAATTAATATTATTTTAAATGTCACCAGTATCACCTAATAAAGTTTAGTTACCATTAAATTAGAAAAATATAGACAATGGACTTAAGAGTTAGGCCCACATTTATTGATGTGGAATCCAAACATTCCTTTTGTCACAGACTCCACAAATAAGGAGTTCTCTGTTCAAAAAAGCATGGGCAATGCTGCATACTGTGTCTCTTTGGAGTTGCACGGTGCACATCAGTATACTAAAGATTCAGAGGAGTCCGATAGTATAAACTCTCTTTTAATCCAGCATTTCCCAAACTTATCTGCTTGTAGAATCCTTTTTCACCTAATACCCTTATTCCACAGAACTAGGGCTAAAAGTTAAAGACTATTTTATGGAATTACAAATACTTACATCTCAGACCTTCTTATATGTCTATTTCACTAAACTGTCTGACTTTAATCCCTTTACTTTTAATTTCAACCTTACTACCAAGAAAAGTTTTGGATTCACATTCTAATTTTCTAACTGTTCTTATTTATTGTGTGTATCCCTCTCAAAAACAGCCCTAGAAGCAAGGACACATTCCTCTCATGATGATGGTATTGCTCAAATGTCTGCTGAGAGGAAGCTCTGGCCCTATCAATCTCCCTTCTTTTCTGGGGCAGTTACAGGAAATGCAGGCAACTGACAAATGTCAACCATGGTAAGTGCACCTTTTCTCAGGCCAGGTGATACAAGTAACTCTTCTCCACTAATAACAGTTAATATGACATTATGCAGGATTAGGACTAATAGCTGAATTATCTCCCTCACTGTAAAATTAAGATCAAATGACATAATCTATGTGAAAGTGCTTTATAACTCTAATCCTCATCACAAACAAGTAAAAACAAATAATTAAAAAAATTAATTTCACAGAGGTCTTGCAATAACTAAGTTTTAATTACTAATGATGTCATATTCAGTTTTTGCTTTTTGCTAAGCACCATGCTAATTACTTTTGTATTAGTTATTAATTGCTCTTATTTCCTACTAATCCCCAGTTTATTTTTTCATTTAGAGTTTATGGTTTGCTTATTCTAATACTATAAAAAACCTCTGGTGACTCTGCAATGCTGTTGCACAAACTTAATTAAATTCAGTTAAATATTTATTGGCATGATTTTCACTTCCTAAATACATTTAAGCCTCCTCTAAAGAGTTTGCTGTTGGATATCTGATTGCTACAAAACTGGCTTCTAGAAAATAGTTTCCCATCTGTCATCAACAGCGCCAACCTCCATAATTCATTCCACTCAAGAATAACCTGAATCAGGAGGAGTTCACTTGGGGACGTGCTAAGTGAAGACAGTCAGTAGGCTATAAGGGTCTGAATCAAAAGGGAAGAGTTCTGAGATACAGATAGATTTGGAAGCTATTCTCATAGATAATTACCAAAGCTGTGAGAGTAAAAGAGAAAAGGGGCTGAAAAACATTAGCATTTAAAGGATAAATCAGAAGAATAGGAAGATTAAAAAGAAAATATATTCTAGAGTAGTGGTGTCAGAACTTTATACAATGATGGAAATGTTTTATAACTGTTTTATACAATAGTCATCAGTGACAGGGCTATTAAGCACTTAAATATGGCTAGTGTGACTGAGAAACCAAATTTTTAAGTTTTAAAAATATTAATTTAAACTCAAATTGGGACATGCAGCTACTATATTGTACAAGAAAAGGCCACAGAGTAGGTGGAATATAAGAATGAAGTCATGGTAATCAAGAAAATGAAGTATTTCAAAAGGCAGAAAAGATCATAGTATGAAACATTATACAAAGAACAAGTGAGGCAGGACTAAAAAGTAATTATTGTAGTTAGCAACTGTTCTGATTTAAACTGTGTCCTGGGAGGTCCCGTCATGGCTCAGTGGTTAATGAATCTGAATAGCATCCATAAGGATGCAGGTTCAATCCCTGGCCTTCCTCAGTGGGTTAAGGATCCGGCATTGCCATGAGATGTGGTGTAGGTTGCAGACGTGGCTTGGATCTGGCAATGCTGTGGCTGTGGCATGGGCCGGCAGCTACAGCCCTGATTTGACCCCTAGCCTGGGAATCTCCATACACTCTGGGTGCGACCCTAAAAATTAAAAAAAAAAAAAAAATTGCGTCCCACTTCAAATATTCAAGATATTTATAATGTTGAAGTCCTAATCCACCATGCCTCAGAACGTGACCTTATCTGGGAACAGAGTCACTGCAGATGTAATTAGTTAAGATAATATCATACTGGAGTAGTGTGTACTTCTAATCCAATATGATTGATGTGCTTATAAAAAGGAGACAATTGGACACAGAAACATACACACACACTTTTTTGTCCATCTACCTAAACTTTGAAAATTTATATTCTTATTTATTTAAATCTAATCTTCTAGTGGCCAGAGAACATAGCTGTAAAAATCTGCTTTATGCTAAATGTTTAACAACAGTAGTCATAAACAGTAGTAGTAAATATTACCAAATGATGCTAATATTCAACTGTATACTTGAAGTACTGATGTAAACAGTGCATTAAAAAACAAATATGAAGAGATGTGAAACACAAATAATTCCCAAGAGTTCTATGAGATTTTGTTACCTGGTTCAAACAAAATTCCATGTTTTAAAACAGTTATCGGAGTTCCTGTCGTGGCGCAGTGGTTAACGAATCCGACTAGGAACCATGAGGTTGTGGGTTCGATCCCTGGACTTGCTCAGTGCGTTAACGATCCGGCGTTGCCGTGAGCTGTGGTGTAGGTCGCAGACGCGGCTCAGATCCCGCGTTGCTGTGGCTGTGGCGTAGGCCAGTGGCTACAGCTCCGATTAGACCCCTAGCCTGGGAACCTCCACATACCCTAAAATGACAAAAGGCAAAAAAAAATTAAAAATAAAAATGAAAATAAAACAATTATCATCAAAGGAAGAAAACTTACCTTTGGTTTCTAAACTTTCAAGAGTAGTCATTTTTCTCACAAATGAAAACGCACCCCGGGCATCTACTGAAAAACCTAAACATAAATAAAATGAAAGAATTAAAACAATACCATATAAACACATTCATTAAGTCCCTGTCATTTAAATAATATGATATTCTACTTGCTTCTGCATTTAGTAAACCTGCATTTAGGGAGTGTACCTTATAGCCCTTTTACAGAAGGTGATATTGTTATGACTACCAAATGTCTCAGAAAAATCAGAGGTAGTTTTCTTTTAAATCCCTGTTTCACTGTATACTCTAAATTATCACCCATATACTCTAAATTATCAGATATGTGTCCTTAAATTCAGCTCAGAAATAGTACTGTAGTTACTACAGGCCCTTCTGTATCATTGATATGACACCAGGAATTTAAAAGTAATTAGGAGTTCCCGTCCTGGTGCAGCAGAATTGAATCTAAGAACCGTGAGGTTTTGGGTTCAGTCCCTGGCTTCGCTCAGTGGATTAAGGATCTGGCGTTGCCGCGAGCTGTAGTGTAGGTTGCAGACTCAGCTCGTATCCCGCGTTGCTGTGGCTGTGTTGCAGGCCAGCAGCTGTAGTTCCTACGCGACCCCTAGCCTGGGAACATTCATATGCGGCCCTAAAAAGCAAAAAAGTAATTAAAGTAATTACGTTCTCAGGAAACATTATGGACACTATTTTGTTCACTACATATATGAGTGAGGAGCTTCTGTTTAGATGTTTAACAAGCGACAAAAATTCATAACTTAATTTGCATTTCTTGGTAATAAAATTAAAATGGCACAGTATATATTTCCAGAAATGTGCGCATGGCCTTACTAAATTTTAGTCTTACAAAGATTCAGGCGAGAACGTGAGAAGGAAGGTAATACTAATGGAGCGATCATGAATGATGAACTGGGCACTAGATGAAAATGGTTTCACCACAAAAATGATAAATCTTGAGTACTCGATATAACTCGACATAGCGTCCCCATGCCTACTTCTTCAAAAGTCACAACCCCCCTCCCCACCCCTGATTGTTGTGAAAATAGCTCTCCAAAGACCCTTTGAAAGAGCAATGAACACTAGGAAGGTGCGCAGGGAAATGTACTAAGTGTCTGCGGCAAATACCAATTGAAGAGGGTGGGGGTGTGTCTGGAGTGTGTGACAGGTATGAAGGCCTCAGGAGTGGAAGCGACAATCCTGTCAACCTCTGCCATCCCCAGAAGTCGAATCCGAAGTTCCGTCCCTCTCTGAACAGACCTTCCTGGAACAACGGGTAGCCTTTCCTTACATCTAAAGTGACTGAACAATACACTTCAGTCCAAACCTCTGTCCCTTTCCAAAAATCCCCTCTTAGTTACACAAGTCCTTTCCTGGACTTACCTGTCAGATTCTTACTCTTCCAATTGCAGGGGGCCTCACTTTACAGGTTCTTTGGCTCGATGTCACTAGTTAACTTCTGCGCACACTTCCCTTAGATTCCGAAGCCGATCCTCCCCAACCTGGTTACATCAAGCTTTTGCTTCACAGATAATCACTTCCGATTACTCAGGGTTTCGTTTCCGGAATACTTTTCAAAAGGAAAAGGTAAAAACTTTGTGGTGCATTTAAACTCAAGTGATGCAAAATATACGATTTAAGACTTCACTAAATGAAAACTGGGTAAATTCTTATTAAAAAATAAAATAATATTTGGACCCTAGCCGCACATTAGCTTGAACTTCCGGGTCACCGCTCAACCAAACGAAGTATTGCTGCTGGAAAGAGGTAGGCGGTGTTCCGTCGCCCCAAGCGACGGCGTGAAGGGGCGGGTCGGTCGACTGAGTGGGGGGAGCTGTATTTACTCCCAGCCAGTAAGGATAAAGGGGCGGGGCCTTGGCCGCTCACGCAGATTCCGGCAGTAGGCGGGGCTCTGTTGCCAGAGTAACCCGGCGTCGGTGTTGGTGTAGGTGTAGGCGTCCTCCAGTCGAAACGTTACCTGTTTCCTGGTGCTGAGATCCTGAGGCGATGGTGAGTGATAGGCGGGGTTAGAAAAAAGGCTTCGCGGTCTTGTTTACGCTTTGTCCCAGGTCCTGGGGCGTCTGGGCATTGAGCGGCATCCGTATCTCTTCTACCTTCGGCTGGTTATTTCTTTCTCCCTTTGCGGGAGCTGTCCGTGCAAATTTCCTCGCTTTCCCTACTTCTTGCAGCACCCTGAATTCTACTTTGGTACTGCTGAGCCTGTAGAATATTGTGAAAGGAAGCTTAAGGGTAAGACAGTGAGTCTAGTAGTCTGAGTTGTGATATTATTTCGGACAAACATTGAAGATGTATTTATTTTTCATCATTGCATTTTTTTCAAGCTCTCAGCTTCACTTTAACACGCTTCATTTAAAAGTACGTGGTGATGTGACTTTTTCATTACTGATCCGATTCTCTCTGGATCCTGTAGTCTTTGCTTTCTTGAGGGTCGAGTACCGTCCCACACCCTAAGGGCCATTTAGTAATAGCTGCATTTTGCATTAGCCCTAAATTATACAGTTGATTACCTTCTAGGTCCTAACTTTTTATCAGGAATGCTCCACAATATCACTTGGAGATAACTTCTGGAAACTTTACTTGCTAGAGCTTCACCCTCAGAAGTTCTGTGTGAATAGAAATGGGGCTCCGTATTTGCATTTTTTAAAAAAGGCTATAGATGATTTTCATTCAGTCACGCGTTTGGGAATACCAGGTATGGCTGTGAACTTAAAAATGGAGACCTACCCAGAGTTCCCTTTGTGGCTCTGCGTGATAAAAACCCGGCTAGTATCCATGAGGATGTGGGTTTGATCCATGAGGATGTGGATAAAGAATCTGGCATTGCTGCAAGCTGCCACTTAGGATTCAGCTCGGACCTGGCATTGCTGTGGTGTAGGCCCGTAGCTGCAGCTGGGTATTGGACCCCTAGTGAGGGAACTTACATATGCCACGTGTGAGGCTCTAGAAAGAAAGAAAGAAAAAAAAACAGCAAAAAACGGAGACCCACCCACCACCCCTTCTTTCTCTGTTAAGTCTTGTGTTTCTAGTTTGGAGAAACAGGTATTGAAGGATAATGCTCCATCTTTGCTCTAGATTTTATTCCCTCCCATTCCTTACAGGACTTTCTGCTGTTTGTTATCTTTTTTCTTTCCTGTGCTTTCAGCCTCTTCCTCACCATTTCCTTCTCCCCAGTGTTCAAGCCATACACCTTAAGAAAATGAAATAAAACAAAACACACCCCCAGCCTGTGTTTGTTCGGTTTATTGCCTAGTCCTCCCATTTACCAGTAAACTGCTTGAAAACATAGTGCTTCCAATTTATCAAATTCTGCTCCTTAACTTTCATCATCAACACTCAGTTATCTGAATTCCTCTAATGGCTTCATGAAGCTGTTCTTCCTTAAATTTCTAATGGCCAAATCCAGGAGTTTCTTCTCAAAATTTATTTAGCCTCTCTCTGATAGCTGAAACTCATCGTCATTCATTGTATTTTTTTTTTTTTTGTCTTTTTGCCTTTATCTAGAGCCGCACCTGCGGCATATGGAGGTTCCCAGGCTAGGGGTCTAACAGGAGCTGTAGCCGCCAGCCTTCGCCACAGCCACAGCAACGTGGGATCCGAGACGCATCTGCAACCTACACCACAGCTCACGGCAACGCCGGATCCTTAACCCACTGAGCAAGGCCAGGGATCGAACCCGCAACCTCATGATTCCTAGTCAGATTCGTTAACCACTGAGCCACGAAGGGAACTCCCATTGCTTGTTTTTTTTCCCCCCACTGGTTTTGCCTGCTTTTTAAATGCCATTCTCTGGGATTCATTCCTTAATTTCTTAGTCTGTACATTTTCTTTGGCTGATTTCATCCACACACAAGTGTTCTACTAATGCCTAAGCATTCATTCTTAAATTTCAGTTTCATCTCAGACCTGGTAAGGCCTAGTTGCTTCCTGGACACTTCTAGTTGGTTACCACAAAGGCCCCTCAAAGTCAACCAGAACTGAACTTGCTGTTTTTTCACCTGGTTTTTTGTTGTTTCACATTAGTGGTAAATGAAAAAGTGACATAAACATCACCACGTACTTTTAAATGAAGCATGTTAAAGTAAAGCATTAGTGGTAATGCTACCACCACATTATAACCTAAACCAGAAACCAGAGTTACCCTACATTCCTTTCTCTCCTAAGTCTTCTCGGTTCAGTTTCAGTTTCAGATCTCTTCAATTCTCTCTCTTTTTTTTTTTCTTTTTTAGGGCCGAACCCACGGCATATGGAGATTCCCAGGCTAGGGGTCTAATCGGAGCTACAGCTGCCAGTTTGTGCCACAGCCACAGCAATGCCAGATCTGAGCTGCATCTGGAACCTGTACCACAGCTCACGGCAACGCCGGATCTTTAACCCATTGAGCAAGGCCGGGGACCGAACCCGCAACCACATGGTTCCTAGTTGGATTTGTTTCCACTGCGGCATGACGGGAATCCCAAGATCTCAATTCTTGCTTGCACTATGTTGTAGTAGTGTCTTTAACTGTCTGGTCTGGTAATTCTTCAATTCATTATTTTCTCTACCACAAGAAGGAATTTACTGAAGCCTAAATCTGTTGCTGTTAATTACCTCTTTGAAACTCTAGTCTCCCCATTCCCTACAGTATAAAATTCGGAGTATCTGGAATGACTCACAAAGCCTTCCATGATCTAGGCCTTAAGCTGTCTTGCTTCTGTCATGAAATGTTCTTAGACATTCCTTTTAGTCTCTTGCCTTTTAGTTATTTGCTTTTTCATTGACCATTCCAAGCAACTTCAAACTGGTGGTAAGCCTCTTTCGTACTACTTTGCACATGCTGTTCTTTCCACCTGGAATACCTTTACTGCCACGTTTGCTAGCCAAACTCCTATTGATTCTTCATCCCCAGGTTAGGTGTTTTTCTTCTTTCTCTACTCAAAGAGAGTTGACTCTTCATTCTTTTTTGTCACAACTTTACACAATACACATCTCTCTTACTGTACTTACCACATTCAGTTGAAATTATTTAATAGGTTTGTCATTCTTACTGGACTTGATCTGTTGGAGGAATGGATCTTTATTTTCTTCACTGCTATTGCTTAGATTATATTAGGCACTCAGATATTTGCTGAATAAATTAAAAAAATAAGAATGTGTTAAGTATCTGTGAGGGTATGAAGTACTTGGGGGATAATGGAGGATGGAATTTTCACTTTTCAGAATCTGAAAAGCCACAAAGAAAATGGAGTAGAATTTCAACAGCTAGAATTTGGTGACCTGTACCATGGACACAGCAAGTGACATTTGTGGAATACTGTTTTTTGTGCCTGTCTAATATTTTGTCATTCAGGCTTCCCAACAACCCTAAGATCAGTGAACACCTATCCCCACCCTCTGTCCTGGCTGGAGTTGGGTGTGGTGGCTCTTTCAAATTGGGTGGTCCATGATGAAGGCTCCTCTAAGGAGGTGACCTTTGTCTTGAGGACTGAATGATAAAGTGCAGTGAACTGAGGGAAGGGTTCTAGGCAGCACTAACAAGATAAAAGGAGCATCGATTATTGCAGGAACTGACCTTATGGTGTAATGTGAAAAAAAGAATGGAAATTAGATTATGAGGTGATGTGGGAGTGGTAGCAGTGGAGGTGTGTGGTGGAGCATAGCATCTAATTAGGGTAGAAAGGTAGGGAGAAGGCAGCAGTATGTTTCAAACTGTGGTTGTAATCCATTACTCAATCATGAAATCAATTTGTGGTATGTAGCTCCATTAAAAAAGAGACACATGAAATAAACATTTACCGTATTCATTGCATACAGTAAGGGTCATTTTCATGAAACTTTTGTTTTAAATTGTGTGTGTGTTGTGTGTACTTGGTTATGCTGTAGAATATATTTATTTCCTACCGTGAATCATGACCCTCCAAGTTCAAGATGCAGTGTATTTTGAGCAGTACATACTCTGAATGGCAAAACTGTTTAAATCTCAAGGCATGCAGATTTCTTCTTCCTCCTTTGACCTAGTGACAATCTTATTGTATGTCAGGAAAAACCGAATTTAATGAGAGCCTAAAACTGACTCTAGTAGAATTTGCAAGATTCCTTCTGCATCCAAATCTCTCTCCTATGTCTGTTGCTGTCAGTCCTAGAAGAGAAAGAGTAGGCTTTTTGAAAAAGAGGAATGAAAGCCCTTTGCCTGTGTTCAGCCTGACCACTGGCATCAGTACTCTTTCAAAGCTGGTGGTCTCTATAAGCAGCTGAAGATGGAGCTTGTTTGCTCTGATTGCTGAAATTAAATTATCTGCATCTGGTTTGTTGCAGTTGTAGCTTCTAGCACCAGAGTTGGGTTCTGGCTAATGCCTTTACCTTGTGAAGCAGAGATAGCCCACTGTTAAGTATGTCTCACATACATGTTGTTTAAGATAAAGAATATACTAGAGTCATCAATTTATTTACTTTTGTGCCCACAAAGACTAGAGGAGATAATTCCAAGACTCTCTTAGTATATGTGCTGCCAACACGAACACTCCAAGACTTTTTTGACTAATAAAAGTATATGAATTTATATATCTTCTAAAACAGACCACTGATTTGAATACTATTAACCAAGGTGAACTGCTAGTATAATTAAGTCCTTTAAATTTATCAACTATGTTCCACAAGAATTAGACTAAACACATATCTCAAAGTTGGTGTTATTTTACAAGAGGCTTCAGGAGTTCCCTGGTGGCCTAGTGGTTAAGGATCCAGTGTTGTCACTGTTGCAGCATGGGTTTGATCCCTGGCCTGGGATCTTCTGTGTGCTGTGGGTGCAGCCAAAAGGAAAGGAAAATAAAGTAAAATAGTCTTCAAAGAGAGATTCGTGATTGCTAAATAGACTTGATGATTCAGGATTATATTACATGAATTGTTTTTCACTTTTCAGCTTGATCAAGTTTCTTCTAAATCGGTTTACTATTTTTATCTTGGCCCGTGCTTCCCTTCCACCCAGAATTCCTTTTGTTATTGGACCTGCTAAGTTGGAGGAACTGCCGTTTAAAAACTGGTCAGGATTTTATTTACTACAACTGAGTAAGAAAGTATAAAGCCTAAAACAAAAACTTGAAACTTAAAACGTTTTTCCCCTACATATTTTATTGCAAACGTGGTCTAGAGCTTGTTACATTCTTCTTTAGCAGGAATCAGTTGTATCTGCAAAACTGCATAGCAGCTGGTTAGTAGAATACCCTAATTTTCTCAGATGTATCTCTTTATCTTTTTTTCTTGTCCCTTTTCTGCCTTTCTATCCCATCTTCATTGAATTATACTTGACATGTAACAGTTGTGTAAGTTTAAGATGTACAATGTGTTAATTTGATACACTTATCTATTACAAAATGATTACCTCCATCTCTTAGGTAATTACCATTTCTTTCTTTGTGATGAGAGCATTTAAGTCTACTCTCTTAGAATAGATGGGTGGTTGCCAGAAGCAGGGTGGCGGAGGCATAGGTGAAAAGGGTGAAGGTGATCAAAAGGTATAAACTTACAGTCGTAAAATGTCATGGGGATATATATAATGGACAGCATGGTGACTCTAGTTAGTAATGCTGTCTTGAATGTTTGAAAGTCGCTACATGGGTGGATCTTAATTTTCATGAGAAAAAAAATTCTACTATGCATGGTGACAGATGTTATTTAGACTTATTGTGGTGATCATTTTGCAATACATGCAAATATTGAATCGTTATGTTGTACACCTGAAACTAATTTGTTATGTATCCCAATTGTATATTTTTACAAAACTTTTTGTAAATAGACAAAAAAAGAAATCTTACTGGGATCAGGATTTTGAAAAAAAAAATACTATACATGTGTTATAAAATACTCTTGAGGACACTTGCTATTTTGTGCCCTTAACAAAGTATAAGTGATAAATCTTGTTGTTCTCAAGGAGTAGGACCGAGCAGACCAGGTTGGACAAATCTGTTTGTAATGGGAGAAAATGGGAGACAACCTAAATGTGTATTGGGAGGGAGATGGCTAATAAAACCATGGTGTGTCCATACTGAGAATATTATGGAGCATGAGATTTATTTTCTTTGAAAAGAGATTGTTATAGACCTCTATGTATCAACTTAGACAGATGAGACTTTCTTTAGTAAATTTAGTTGCAGAATATATATAGTTTACAATTTATGTAAAAAAACCCCAGCAAAACACAAACGCATGTGATAATACTAGGTATTTTCAATGGATATATTAGGCAAATATATAGACAAGCTGTTAAACATGTTTAGGGGAAAGATTGATTTGAGGGGCTGATCGTAGGGAATTTGAGCTTGAACTACAGTACTTCATTTTTTATTTTTTATTTATTTTATTTTTTATTTTTTTTAGGGCCGCGTCCGCAGCATATGAAGGTTTGCAGGCTAGGGGTCGAATCGGAGCTGTAGCTGCCGGCCTACACCACAGTGATACCAGATCCGAGCCACGTCTGCGACCTACACCAAAGCTCACGGCAACACCGGATCATTAACCCACTGAGCAAGGCCAGGGATCGAACCCACAACCTCGTGGTTCCTAGTCGGATTTGTTAACCACTGCGCCATGACGGGAATTCCTAGTACTTCATTTTTTAATCAAAGGAAGTCGATTCACATATTACTTGTACAATGAAAAATTATTTTAAAAACTGTTGCCACTGTTGTATCTTTCTGTTTACATTGTACACTGAGTAACCAGCCCCTGATTCAGGGGCTAGCCATAAATAGTGAAATTTAATAAAAAAAATGCTATTAAACATGCAAATATCCTTTTGAGAAAAAAAATCTACTCGCTTAGCAACTCTCAAGTATGTAATAGAGCATTGTTAACTATAATCACCACGCTGTATACATTAAATTTCCAAAACTCACATATCTTCTAATTGGATGCTTGTATCTGCCTGTTTCCGCCTTCCCCCAGCTCCTGTTGATCACCATCCTACTCTCTGTTTCTATGAGTTTGGCTTTTTAGATTCCACATATTAGTAATATTGTACAATATTTGTCTTTGCCTGATTAATTTCACCGTGTAATGCCCTCAAAGTCTACTCATGTTTTCACAAAAGACAGGAAGGGAAGGATTTTGGATTTCATTCTAAATGCAGTGGGATAATGCATATATTTTACTTATTCCATCAATATATTATATTTTTCTTGGGTCTGGACTTGTTTAAACTTTAGCCATATTAGTTTAGTCTTTCAGTGCCTATTTACATCCTGTCTGTGACATTTATGATCTTGTAAACTTTGGAAAAGGTTTTCATTGTGGTTGTTGTTCTGCTATTATACCTAAAGATCAGAGACTAATTTCTCCCCTTATAATTGCCTTTTCATAATTTAATTGCCCTTTACTGGAAATTTTGTTTCCATAATATCTTCTCTAAGATGAGGCAGGCAGGGCCCTCCATTCAAGGTTCACGTACATCATAGTTTTTACATAGACATTGTGTGTTCTGCTGTGGTTTCACTTGTTATTCGATGGGCCTACAGCATAAGATCGAAGCCCCTCGTTCTCCAAAAGTATCTCCAACACTTCCTATGAACCGTGTATTCATACTCCTTCAAAAACTGCTTCACCTCGAGAAGTTGCTGATATTTTAAGACTTTTATTAATTAGATGTGAGAAATTGCTACTGCTCAGTTCAAGTTTATTTTCTGATACTAGGCACCTGGTCTAACTAGGTTGCTATTGTTTTCTCACCTGACTCATCCTATGTGCTGTACCTTCTTCATGTTGCTTTATTCTTTAAAAATGTATTTCGACGGACATGCATAATGGCTCCAGGGTTTTATGATGTATATAAATCTAAATTTTATTCTCTCTTTTCCGTAGTTCTAGTCCAAGTTAAATACATAGATGCTATGTATGTTTATATAGTATATGTAATACATACTATATAAAACGTATTTAATTTATATATGTAATAGTTAACTTATTCTATTGCAGAAATGTAGTCATTTTTGGAGATTTGAAAATATAGAAGTGAAAAAATGTAATTGAATTCATTTGTAGTATTGCTGATCATACAAATCACTGTTAATATTTTGGTATATTATTCCAGTCTCACACACACATATATACATATATGTATTTTAAAATGTGATCTTATTGTGTTCATTGCTTACAAATATATTTTTTTTGTCTTTTTGCCTTATCTAGGGCTGCACGCGCGGCAAATGGAGGTTCCCAGGCTAGGGGTCTAATAGGAGCTGTAGCTGCCGGCCTTTGCCACAGCCACAGTGACGCAGGATCCGAGCCGCGTCTGCGACCTACACCACAGCTCACGGCAACGCCGGATCCTTAACCTACTGAGCAAGGCCAGGGATCGAACCCGCAACCTCATGGTTCCTAGTCGGATTCGTTAACCACTGAACCACGATGGGAACTCCATTGCTTACAAATATATTTTTTTACTTAATGTATCTTATACATTTTTTCAGATCAGTTTTAACTCTGTTCTTTCATTTACTCTGATTTAACCAATCCATTTATTAATTTGGTCTTTTAACATGATAAATAAACGTTCTTGCAGCACATTTTTACCCACATCCATACTTATTTTCTTAGAATAAGTTGGAAGTGGAATACTTGGGTGGGAGGCCATTTGCATTTTTAAGTCTTTTGACATGCATTGCCAAATTACTTCCAGAAAAGTTTTACCTCTGCATTCTATGATGACTGTTTTTCCTAATCTCTAACCTGGTATCTGTACATTTCATATATGTGAAACAATGAATTTAAACTTTTAATAAAAATTTCAGCTTCCTTACTCAGTATATGAGAGAAAGATTATAAATTACTGAATGTTCTATAGATGAAAAGCACGATTAATACTTATCCAAAATATTTCTCTGTAATTGTTATTTCACCTTTATATATTGTTACAATTCACAATTTATTGACTGTATATACTGATGAAGATAGAGGTAACTTTTGCTAAAGTGTTATTCACAGGCAGATTATCTAGTCCTCTTTTTTGTCTGTTTTGAAGCAGCAGTTGATTGTAGTATTAAGGAACTAGTATAGAGCTAGAAATCTAAAATTTTAATCCTTATTGCAGTCTTGGCTTCAGTGCTTGTTTACTGTGTGACATGTTATCTTTCTGGGCAATTATTTTCTCATTCATAAATTCAGGATGATTTCTGCTCATTTTTTTTGTGAGGATCAAATCAATGTATATGAAATAATTTGTAAACTGTAATGTACTCTATATCTGAAATTTATTATTTTCATATTAATCAGAATACTGCCTATTGAGAATATAGTTGGGTAAAATGGAAAGGGATTAAAATCTAGAACAAATTTCAGAAATAAATTTTTGAGGTTAGTGGTGTTATCTAATTTTGTGGATATTAAAAAATTTACTTTTGCATGTTAAATTCCATCTTCCTCAATTTTTATTATAGATTCATTTTCCTAATGGAAACAGCAAAAGGTCAGGGGAAAGGGAGGGAATGGGAGATGGCAGGACTTGTTCTTGAAACCAGTTCCAATAGCTCTTACGTGCTTTGGGGGAAGAGACGGCTAAGCATGTCCAACACGTGTTTAGTAAGTATTAGATCTTGAGATCCATGAATTTCTGCCCAGCTTAAGTGGATTATCTTGGAGCATTTACTTTTATTACTGGTAGTCTTGAAATTTTATTATTCAGTAATTTGATTATGAAGGTATAATAAGCCCTTTTCAGGCCCAGTCTGTTTCTTGCTACATAGCCTCAGAAATAGGGCTTTGGAAAACGGAAAATCCTTCCATGTAGTGTGACAAGTAAAGGTCTATCATTTATGTTAAATCATCTTGCTCTTTTAGTAATTTACTGAATTTTACTATATATACCCAAATCTCTGAAAGGCAAATATTTGTGTATCTTGGGTACCTGAATGTTTTTCATCATTCAATAATTAAACATTTTATCTCCAAAGGGAGACTGGATCCTATAATAATATGATCCATTTTTTCCTCCCAGAATTTCTACTTAAAATCTAGTAATGGGAGTTCCCTTTGTGTCTCAGAGATAATGAGCCTGACTAATATCCATGAGGATGTGGGTTCTATCCCTGGCCTCGCTCAGTGAGTTAAGGCATTGGCAGATCGGCATTGTTTTGAGCTGTGGTGTAGGTCGCAGAGGTGGCTTGGATCTGACATTGCTGTGGCTATGATGTAGGCTGGCAGCAAGCAGCTCTGATTTGACCCCTAGCCTGGGAACTTCCATATGCTGCTGGTGTGTCCCTAAAAAGGTGATATATATATATATATCTAGTAATGGCCTTAAGAGTATATCTTGTCTCCTAGTATGCACATAGGTTCAGGTATATATCACTAGAACAGTTTTTAGAACCAGAATTGAAATACTAAGCAATTAAGTAGAATTGGAGCAGAGCCTCTTGAACTCATCCTTTTGCCTTACTATTGGGTTCTTGCTTCATGCCATCTATATGAAATGAAAAGATTAATAACACTAACTCTCCCTTAAGGAGCTCATAATCTTGGGGAAAGAAGGAAGGCAGGGAAGAGAGAAACATGATATACTCTAACATTGTTAATACTAACTTAGAGAAATTCAATCTCATTTGTAAAATGAACATGATAATAATACTAGCTCCCTCACAGGGATATCATTATGATTAAATGAGATGAAGTGCTTAGCCTAATGCTTTATACATTGTAAGTTCTAGCAAATGCTGGCTGTTGTTATTTTTGCTTCTGTTGTCGTTATTGACAGGTGTTAAGTTAGAGACCTACTGAATATAGGAACAGAGGAGAGACTAATAGCTCTGTAGCAGTGTTAATTGAAACAAGATTAATTAATTTTGTAGCTTTCTCTGTTTTTTTTTTCCATTCACTGACTTCATGGTTTTCTTCAACTTTGAATATGTACAAATCCCAAATTAAACTTATGCATAATAGTGTCAACATAGATTCCTTAAATTTACCGAAAAGCATTTGGAAACAGAGTAAGGAACTGTCAGTGCAGTCCATTGTTCAAGTTTAGCCTAGGTAATAAATACTTTTTTTCTCTTTCTTTTGTACCTATTGACCTAGATGTCCCTTTGGGTGAGTTGTAAGTGGGCACAGGCTGGCTACTGTTGGGAAGTACTTGAGATGTCCTTATTTCGAAGCCAATTCTTTTTGTTTTAACCTTTTGAGATACACATCTTTAAATTTTTACATCTTTTTTTTCTCCCCTCAGAACTACATGTACTTCAGCCCCATTTGCTACTCCCTTACATGAAATGCTTTATCACCTCATCGGAGAGAATTTCCTGTTCCCCCATATAAAGCAGCACTTCCAGTTATTCTCGTTTCCGTCCCCTTCTTCACCTTCTTTTGTCATTTTAGCACCTGCCAAAGCATTGTACAGCTTGATATTTACATAGTATTTTCCATTTGTTAAAGCATTTAAGTTTCTTAAGTAATTCATAATGTCGTTTAGAGATTGGAATTGTATGTGAGAAAGAAGATCAAAACCAGTAGAGAGCAGAGGGACACAAATGTTCAAGGAAGAATAATAATGCTCTGAAAAGACAGTTGAAAAGAAGAGAAGTTAACTTCCTACTGAATTTCCTTGCTAGTCATGTTGGTAGGGACCAGGAATGGAGAAATGTTTTTGATCACGAGCTATCTACCACCAGAGAAAATCTAGACTTCTAAGTCAAAAGTAGTAGGCTGGTTTATTCAAAGAGAGAATTCTAGATTCATTCATTCATGTAGTAGTTTTTTTTAAGTCTGTACAATGTGCCAGGCCCTGTTCTTGGTACCCAGGATATTGCAGTGACTGATAAAGTCCTGCGCTTATGGAGCTGAAACTTCTGGGGATGGAGCGTCACGCAAGAAACAAACATGGAATATAGTGTTAGGTATTGACAAGTGCTAGAAGAAAATTAGATTATGGGAGAATAGAGTAAAGAAAGTGAAAGGAGGTGGTATTTAGTTGGACTGTTAGGGAAGCCTCTTGAGATTGCAGATGTTTGGGCAGAGAGCTGAATGAAGCGATGCTGCAGAGAGAGCCCAAGAAGGAGCCTGCTTGGCCTGCCCAGGGACCACCAAGAAGGCCAGTATGATTGGAGCAGAGAGGGTGAGGGAGAGAGAGGCCCAAGGGTGGCTTAGAGCCCAGCGCTGTATGATAGGAAATCATAAAGAGCTGGAAGAGGCTTTGGATTTTTGTGAGTGTTTCTGAACCTGAGGTTGGAACATACTGGTGGATTATGAACTCTAAATTGCAAATGGCAACTAGTCTTAAAAAACAATGTAAAATATTAGTACATTGCACATTCTGAGGAAAAAAATTGTTTCATGCTTTTTTTTTTTCAGTGTGTGTGTGTGTGTGTGTATTGGTCCTAGGAGAAATTGTAGTTCTTACTATAGGTTCTGTTGAAAACAAAGGAAAATGTTTGAGAGCCACCAATCTAGTTTTATCACCAAATTTTATAGCTGAGGAAGCTCAGTTGGGAAGCACTCAGAGGCTCACGTCTTCTCCCTCAGTGCGGTGTTCTCACTGCCACACTGAGACCCAGTCTAGTGCACATCTGCATGTGGGTGTGACTGACTCCACACGGCATTAGGTCCAATATGTTAGGTAAGGGAAGGAATTAAAAACTTTATTTAGTTGATACCATATCAATAAGTACCAACTCCAGTTTTGTTTTATGATCCTCTTTTACACTGTTTGCCTTATTTTCCTTCTCATCCTCTATTTTCTTAAATAACCTTTTATTTCACTAGGAAAGAAAGTTATCCAAAGTGAAGATATAGAGAGGGAGAGAAAGGAATCCAGGACCGAGGTGGGGGAAGAGGGGAAGATATCTAAAATCCAGGAGAGAAAAGAGAGAAATTTCCAAGGCTGAGAAAGCGAGAAGGAAGTAGGATATCTCTGACCCTGCCTATTCCCCCTACTGCCTCCGAGATCCCCTCTGCCCCTGGCTAAAGTCCCCAGGCTCCTGGGAAGGCAGTGCTGGTGGAGAATGGGTTCCATCCATCACTTCTAAGGTCCTGCATTGGGAATTTACCTCTGTAATCTGCCTTCTGGCTTCAGAGAGAAGGCTCAGTAATGTGCCTAGGGAAGAGAGCTCCTGGAGAGCAGAGTTTATTTATTTTGCTCCTTTGTATTCCGAGGCCTGGCCCATGGAGGCCTTCCGAAACACTGTACTTAGCCCTTCCTAATTAATACACTGAGCTGTCATGAGACTGTTCCTGTGTGTTACAGCTGACTTGTCACTTGTATAGATAATAAATTTGTAATGTTAAAAGGAAGATTAAGTCAAAAGAAACTTAATTTTGGAGAATTTTTGCAAGGGTAAATTATTGAAATTTGATGATATTAATTCAAGGGTAAGAAAGAAAAGATTCTTTTACACACACACACACACACACAACACACGCTCTGTATTAATCCCATCCTTTTTTTTAAGGTCATGAGGAAGATATTCTTGAAATATTTTAACAGGATTTAAAAAGTTGTTATTATAAATTGTTTAAAACCCCGTTATGTAATGTATTAGATGTCAGAAAGCAAGTGAAGAGAATCACTGGGTGTTAGTCTTCTTTCATAAGAGCTGCTGTTTGAACCTAATAATTTCTTCAGTGGGTAAAAAAATGCCTTAGACTTATTTGGAATTGGTTGGGGGAGGGATCAAAAAAGAATTCAGATTAATTCCTTTTTTTATGCAAGGGAGAGAGTGAAATTGTCGACCTGGCATGTGTTGTCTTTTCATTAAAACATTTCTTAAAGCCCTGTTGACTGGAGGGGAATATATGAAAAACCAAAATTAACTTATTCACTTCTAAATCAGAATGAGAAACCTGTTTTTCCTAATAACTAATATCTGTTATTTATTTTATGCCTACTGTAAGTTCTTTTCATGTAAGGAAACAGTCTCAGGTTTAAAAGACACCCAAGGTTATAACTGCTGTTAAGTGACAGGGTTCTGATTTGAATCTGTTTAGCCTGGAAGCCCAGGCTCTTTCTAGCCTACTGAAATTGTGGCCAGGGTAGTTACAATTTTTTTAATTTTTTAGGAGTAAATTTCTAATTCTTTTTTTCATAGTCAGAAGTGAAGACTGTTTACTTCCTTTTGTAAACAATTTGTAGAGCATATGAGTGATAACAAATTTTATTCAAAAGGTCATAATTCATATTTTGTTACTCATCTAGGGCTTCTGCAAAATTACCATGATTTAATACATAATTACAGGGCTATGGTCCAGAGGTGTTAAATGGTTGTGTGGCCTGGATATGCTGAAACCCACATTGAACACTAGGTGGCAATCCTTCATTGCTGGACACATTCTTTCAGGCACCATCTCCTTTATGAATATTGTAAGTTGCTTATTAATTTTAATCATGTTGATGTGGCATATGAATGCTCTTTATCCAGAAAGAACATAGTATCACAGATTATTTCTCATGAAGTTGAAGACACCTGCTTTTCCCTTTCATAAATCAGGAAACTGAAGCCTAGATAATGAAAAGAATGGCCTCCTTTGGGATTAAACCTGAAAATGGTTTTGAAGAATATATTACTCCACCAAAATATCCTTTATTTCATTTAAAGGAAACCTAAAACTGCTAAATTAATATAATCCAGGAGTCACATGAAATAATATAGGTAAAAGTTTTCAAAAGGTAGAATAGGTTATTCTAATATTCTCTTCAGATAGACTGTGTGACGATCACTACTTCTAACACTTGATGATATAGTCAAAGCTTTAGCCACTTTTACAGAAGTATATTCATGCCTACAGCCTCTTGAATCTGCATCACTTGAGTGTGCACGTGGGTTGACTTTATTCTGATAGAAATAGGAAGTCTGAGTCTACAGGTTTTAAGCAGAGGAGGGAGGTGTCTTTTACCAGATCTCCTTGGCTGTTTCTTTGAGAATAGATGTGACTGGGGGCAGTGGTCAAGGATGGAAGTAAAGGGACCAGTTATAAGGTATAATCTAGGTGAGAGTATGGTGACTTGGAGTAGTGTGATTGCAGTGGAGGTAGTGCAGTGATTAGAATGTATACGTTTTGCAGGTAGAGCTAGTATGATTTACTAATGGATTTGGTCTGAGGTCTAAAAGAAAGAATCACTCAATGATAGAGCTAAAAGATGGCCCTTGGATTATGGCCTAAGCAATGGGAAGAGTGGAGTTGCTACTAGAGATGAGGAGGACTGATGAAGGAACAACTTTGGTAAGGGGCTGGAGCAGGAGTTCAGTTTGGAACCCATTAAACTGGAGATATTTAATGTCTAAGGTAAGAGGCAGTTGGATATAAGACCCTAAAATTTGGAAGAGTTCTAGCCTGAGAGCTGTCAGTATATGGGATGTATTTAAAGCTGTGAGACGAGACAAGATCATCAAGAGAGTTAGTGTGGCTAGATATAAAAGGTCCAAAGACCAAGTCTTAGGGTACTTTAACCTTAAGAAATCAAGGAGAAATGTAATCACTGGAAAAGAGATTATAAATCAGTAACTTAAGCTCTACCCTAAGAAACTAGAAAAAAGGAAAATAAAAACAAAGTAAACCTAAAATAAGAAGAATGGAAATTAATTTTAGAGTGCAAACCAATAAAATAGGAAGCTGAGATCAATAGATACAATCAATGAAACCAAAAATTGTTTCTTTGAAATAATTAACATCGCTAAGACTTTGGAAGACCAAAGATATACGTTACAAAAATTAAGAATGAAAGAGGAACTGTCTCTACTGACCCTACATAAAGGAATTATAATGAAACATTATGAACAATTTTATGCCATCACATTAGACAATTTGGATGAAATGGGTGAAGTCCTTTCATTGAAAGATGGAATTTTTTAAAACAGACTCAAGAAGATGGAGAAAATCTGAATAGACCTATACCAAGCAAATCAATTAAATTAGTGATTTAAAAAATCATTCTACAAAGAAAAGCTAAGGCCCAGATGACTTCTCTGATAAAATACATCAAACACTTAAAGAATAAATAATACCAATCTTTCAGGAAAATGGAGGAAGAGGAAATACTTTCCAGCTCATCCAATGAAGCCGATATTGCCCTATACCAAAGTCAGAGGAATATATCACTGCTAATACCCCTTATTAGTATAGATGTAGAAATCATCAACAAAATATTAGCAAACTGAATTTAGCAACATATAGAAGCGATTATAGAACATGACCCAATGGGATTTACACCAAGTATGCAAAGTTGGTTTAATATCTGAAAGTCAAAGAGTATAATATACCTTTTATATAACTTAAAAGGACAAAATCCTCATGATTATCAGTAGATCTACAAAAACATTTTTATAAAATATAATGCTATTCATAATAAAAATTCTCTACAAATTAGGAATAGAAGGAAACTCTTTCAACCTAAGGGGACTCATAGAAAACATGGCTAGTGGAATTCCCTTTGTAGCTCAGTGGTTAACGAATCCGACTAGGAACCATGAGGTTGCGGGTTCGATCCCTGGCCTTGCTCAGTGGGTTAAGGATCGGGCGTTGCCGTGAGCTGTGGTGTAGGTTGCAGACGTGGCTCAGATCCCACGTTGCTGTGGCTGTGGCGAAGGCCGGCAGCTACAGCTCCTGTTAGACCCCTAGCCTGGGAACCTCCATATGCCGCGGGTGCGGCTCTACATAAAGGCAAAAAGACAAAAAAAAAAGAAAGAAAGAAAACATAGCTAGCAATATACTTAAAAATGAAAATGTTAATGCTTTCTTCCTAATATCAGGAACAAAAGGCAGTGATATTCGCTTTCACCAGTATTATACGACATTGTAATATAAGTTCTAGCCATTGTAGTGAGGCAAGAAGAAAAGTGATGAGGCATCCAGTTGGATAGAAGGAAGTAAAACTGCTTTATTCACAGATGATACGTAGAAAGTCCTAAGGAGTCTACCATTCTTGACTCCCAAACCAAAAAACTTTTATAATTAATGTGTTCAGTAAGCTTTCAGAATATAAGATCAATATATAAAATCATTATATAGAAATCAATTGCATTTCTTCTGTGTACTGCAATGAACAACCTGAAAAGAAAGTTACGAAATCAATCCCATTTACTATAGCATCAAAATAATAAATACTTTGGAATATTTTTTAGCAGAAGTGCAAGATATACACTGCAAACTATAAAATGTTGCTGAGTAAGATTGTAAGGTCTATAAATGGGGACATTCCATGTTCATGGATTGGCAGAATCAGTAGTATTATGGTGTCAGTTTTCTATAAAGTGGTAAATAGGTTCAGTGCAATCTGTATCAAAATCCCAGCAGACTTTTTTTGCAGAAATTGACAAGCTGATCCTAAAATTGATATGGAAATGTGAGATTCAGAATAGTCCACACAATTTTCAGTAAAAAAACGAACCTAGACACTCAGACTTCTGGTTTCAAACCTTACAGTAAAAATACAGTAGTCAAGACAGTGTAGTAGTAGTATAGGGCTAGACCTTGAGTTCAGTGGAACAGGACTGAAAGCCCAGGGAAAAACCTTTCATGATAAACTGATCTTTAACAAAATGCCATTCAATGAAGAAAAAGTAGTCTTTTCAACAATTGGTGCTGGGACAATCGAATATCCCTATGCAAAAAGATCGATTCTAAACCGAAAAGTAACTCAAGCTGGATTATAGACCTAAATATAAGAGCTAAAACTGTAAAGCTTTTAGAAGAAAAGAGAGGAATAAATATCTGTGACCTTGGGTTAGGCAAAGCCTTCTTAAATATGACAAATATGGCAACAAAAGCACAAGTAACCAAAGGTGCCCACATCCCCCACTACCCTCGATGAAAATGATCTGGAACTGGCAGGAAGTACCTCTATTCCAAAGTATCATTCTGGCTCCCGTTAGGACCTATGTAGTATACTCACTCAACTGTGATAACTGAAAAGTTGACTAAAGAAACTAATGACAGAGATGTGGGCAGAATTAAGGGGAACTAGCAAGGGATGACTCAGCATGAGGGGAGGGGCTAGCAACTGCAGGGAGCCAGTACTGCCTGTAGGCCTGTCCCCAGGGCAAAAGGGAGAGCTTCTAGAGAGTAGCTGTACCAAAAGGATGGACTGATGGGGAGCTGCGGTCTTTGGTTTAGGGGAGAAACTGACCAATGTGATCTGGCAGGGAGGAAGCTGGGAGAGTAAATATCTTGACTTCACTTTTCTTACTTTGACTTTAGTTACTGTTTCCCAGTGACAGGACCCATGTGGAAGGTCCATGGGCAAGGGAGTCCTTTGATGAAGCTCATGTTGCTTGGCTCGCCAAATTCAGAGCAGGTTAAAGTAAAGTGAAGTGCAGGTCTGGAGGGACAAAGGGAAAATGGCAAGCAAGCATGTTCACTTCCAGGCCAATGAACTTCCAGTGTGGTGGCTGTAGGATAAAGGCATAACAAGAGTAGGCCTGGTGTACTTAGCAACAGCTATTTGGACCAAAAAGCTGACAGATAACATTTATATTCTAATTTTCTGTTTCATCAGATGATTTCTAGCCCAGTAATAGAGTCAGTTTTCTAACTGAATATTAGGTGAAGATTATGTAATTGCTTTAATATTCTCTTGCCATTAGAGTGAAACCCAGTATTTCTTTTTTGGTTCAAATCCACTTCTTTTTTCAAGTATTGTGGTTCAAATAATTGTTGACAAGCAGTCTCTGATGGATAACTCTTGTCCTGGAGTTATTTAATCCTTTATCAAGTAACTTTTTTTATTTGGCTTTTTTTTTTAAGGGTCCCAGAACCAGGGAATCACTCCAGATTTATTCAAGAGAATAAATGATGTAGTTTTTATCCTTCAGTAGCTTAGAATTTAGTTATAGAGAGAATCTGCATTGAACAAACCTGCCAGATGACAACCTGTTCTGTGAAAAAAGTCAGCCTGCCCATCAGGAGATAAGGGTCTTGGGAGTTCCCTGGTGGTCTAGTGATTAGGACTTGAAACTTTCACTGCTGTGCCCTGGGTTCAATCGCTGGCCCAGGAACTGAGGTCCCACATCCAGCTGCTTCTTGCAGTGGCCAAAAACAAACAAACCAATGAACAAACAAAACCAAAAAAAAAAAACCTCACTTTTTAAGCTCTGCTACTTAACAAGTCATGAAACTCTTGCCAAGTCACTTATTTATTTGCATTTCTATTTCCTCATCATTGATATTCCTCTCATCTCTGATATTCTGTGAAAATTACAGACAAGTATACAGGAATATCATTTGGCTAGGGTTTGTCTGGGAATACTTCACAATAATTGTGTTTTCTTTCAGCCTTGTTTTTCAGAGAGAAGTTTCCCCCTGGTAGGCAGTATGTGGCAATGTTTCTTACAGAGCAACATGTAGACCTAAGTTTATGGTAGTGATCTCCAGAGGTCTGAGAGGAAGAATTTTCAAGGATTTATAGGGTCCAAGCTGAAAAAGTTTTAAAAAGTCCTTTCTTCCTTGAAACTGGAGGTATGTCTTTTAAAATGATTCTTGTTTGATCAGTTTCCTGATTTACTTTCATATTTTGGAAATGATTCTTTTCTGGCATTTTTAACTCTCGTAAAACTGAAGTGAAAGGTACATTCGTAAACATCACAGTTAGGGAAACACAGGAGTTTGTGTGCAACCCAAATGTCCATCGACAGATGATTGGATTTGGAAGATACGGTATATATATACAATGGAATACTACTCAGCCATAAAAAAGAATAAAATAATGCCATTTGCAGCAACATGGATGGAATTAGAGACCTTCCTACTGAGTGAAGTAAGTCAGAAAGATAAAGACAAATACCATATGATGTCACTTATATCTGGAATCTAATATGTTGCACAAATGAACCTTTCGACAGAAAAGAAAATCATGGACTTGGAGAACAGACTTGTGGTTGCCAAGAGCATGGGGGAGGGAGTGGGATGGTATGGGAGTCTGGGGTTAACAGTTGTAGACTATTACCTTTGGGATGGAAAAGCAAGGAGATCCTGCTGTATAGCACCAGGAACTATGTCTAATCATTTGTGACGAATCTGTATATGTATATGTAACCGGGTCACCATGCTGTACAGTTGGAAAATTGAGAGAAAACTGTAAACCAGCTATAATGGAAAAGAAAAGACATAATAATGCATTCTGCTTCTGAAATAGTTTCTCAAATACCTTCTTTTCTAAAAGAAGATAAAATCTTGGAAATATATAAAATGTGTAATATAAATCCTATGTAAATTCTACATAGTATGTATAGAATCCTCATGTTGAACATCTTTTTCACAAAAAGAGAAGATGTTGGACTTAAACTGCCTTTTTTTTTAAAAAGATACAAATGATTACAACAGTTTTATTTCTTGAACTTACATGAAATAGAAAAATTAACTAAGTTTGATAAATCACCTAACTTTTCCTCTTAAGGTAATTTACTTTTTTGATTTTACTCATGAGAAATGCCAAGCTAGAGCTGACAAATCAGATTTTCTACAAGAAGATCCTTTTCACTTGAGCTCATCTTCCGTTTGCCCTTCAAGGTGGATTTATGATGAAGCAATCACCCTCTGAGAACAGTCTGGACAAGTTCGAAATGCTTTTGGCCACTCTAAAGTAAGGTTAATATTTGACACAACTCAGTGTAAGGGAACACTTGATCCTTGAAAGGAGCTCTGGAGGAAGACTATTTGGTAAAGATTTAGTACAAGTTATTGCTTAAAGTCTAGCTGATGGTGGTTATGAGAAAATGTAAACCTTTTCATTTTTTCCTTACTATTGTACTTATCACTGTTGCGCCTAAGTAAAGAGAAATGGCAATGTTTATTTGCGTACTTGTCAGGTAGGAAATAATGAACCACAGTGTTCTCAGAAAGTTGGAGACAAAGTGAAGTTTGTTCTTTGGAAGCCACTTTGCACAAACCCTCAGTGGAAGCACTGGGTTGACGTGGCAGGTTCTCCTATCCTGTTGATTTCTACTGTAAAGTCATTCAGGGTGGATGGAGGTACATGGAGAGTTAAACTTTAGAAGCGCATTGAATGGTGAACATTACCCTCTACTCCAGAATGTCTATAAAGTTACACAGAAGCAGGTAATTGGTTTAAAACAGGTTGAGACCAGTAGCTGACTCTTAAATATGCAACTTCTGAAAATCAGATTTCTGGTTAGTTCAACACTATTCTCATATAAACCAATTAAGAAAGGGAGCACTTTGGTATAAACAAAAAAGGTTGCCTATTGTGAAGTAATTTTTTCCCTGAAATGTGGCATCGTAGAATGCAGTATACGTTTTTTTTTTTTTTTGCCTTTTGTCATTTTATGGCCGCACCCGCGGCATGTGGAGGTTCCCAGGCTAGGGGTCTAATCGGAGCTGTGGCCACTGGCCTGCGCCACAGCCACAGCAACGCAGGATCTGAGCCACGTCTGCAACCTACACGGCAATGCCGGATCGTTAACCCACTGAGCAAGGGCAGGGATCGAACCCGCAACCTCATGGTTCCTAGTCGGATTCGTTAACCACTGTGCCACGACGGGAAATCCCTGGTATACATTTTTCAATGCCTTCTTAGAATTACAAGTCTGACAGGTGCGGCCTGATTTTTATCATTGTTGTGTTGCTTTTTAAGATATGATTTATTGCAATAGCAATTCCAATGAAAGAGTTTAATTTCGGTTTCTGGAGACCTAGCAGGGCAGCTTATGTAGGCTGTGTGGTTCTATTTCCCTTAGACCCCTTTCTCCCCGCCTTGAGGAGAGTGGTTAGGAGCATGGGCTCTGGTCAACCTGCCTGGGTTCACCTGTTTCTAAGCCGTGTAATCTTGAGTATGTTTTTAGACTTACCTGAGCCAGTCTTACCATCTGTAAAGTGCAGGTGATAATACCATCTCTATCATAATGTTTTTTGGATAGAATACATAATGGTTAGAACTAGGTACTTGGTACATAGCAAGTAACGTAATAGAAAGTGCTAGCTCTTCACTATTGCTATTACTGTTCTTGTAATATTAGCTTATAATGGTTTGCTCATATATTTGGGTTTTATGCTGCTGACTTCTTTAAAATCAGGGATCGTTTCTTAGAAATCAAGGACTGTCACAGAGCTTGGCACAAGAGAAGCAGTTGATAAATATTTTTGGAATGAATAAATGAATGGATTATATGATCATCTGTAGTCTGGTTTTCCCCAGTTTTAAAAATTGAGATAAAATACACATAACATAAAATTTACCATTTTAACCATTTTTAAGTGTTCAGTTCAGTGGCATTAAACTCATAATGTTGTTCAATGACCAAGACCACCCATCTCTGTAATTCTTAGCATCCTGTATCACTGAAATTCTGTAACAAAGTGACTCCCATTTCCCTCTTCCATAGTCCCTGGCAACCACATTTCTTCGTCTCTCTGGTTTTGACTGCTCAAGTACCTCATGTAAATTGAATCATCTTTTTGTGACCAGCTTATTTTACTTACCATAATGTCCTCACGTTTCATCCATGTTTTGGCATATGCCAAAATTCATTCCTTTTTAAGGCCAAATAGTATTTCATTATGTATGTATACCACATTTTATTTTGTTTATCCATTCATCCGTTAATGGACACTGGATTGCTTGCACATTTTAGCTGTTGTGAATAGGCTGTGATGCTGCTATGAACATGGGTATATAAGTAACACTTTGAGAACCTGCTTTTAATTCTTTAGGGTTATATGAGTGATTTGATTTGATTATATGACTGCTCTTCTTCAAACACCTGTACTTTTGTGTCACAGAAACTATCTGTGAATTATTTTTGTATTGTTTTCTTGCTCTTGTTTCATGTGTACTGTTTTTGTTTTTTTCTCCCCACGCCTGCAGCGTATGAAAATTACCATGCCAGGGATGGAATCTGAGCCACAGCTGTGACCTATGCCACAGCTGAGGCAACGTGGGCTCCTTAACCCATTGTTCCGGGCTGGGGATTGAACCTCTGTGGTGGCAGAGACAACACCGGATCCTTCACCCGCTGTACCACAGCGGAAACCCTATCATGTGTGCTGGTTTTTATTTGTCAGTTTGGGATGATTAGAGCGCCTGAGGATCAAGATCCTTGTCTTGACCTCTGTATGTGCTCCTTTCTCCCGCATGGGACCCAGGGCTGAGTCTGGAAACATGCTTATTCTATCTTCTCGTCAATTCTGTCTCTTCAGAGCCTGCTGAAGATCATCCCATGCAAAAGGATCCTACAACTGTCAGCATATTTTATAGGCCTCTTGCTATGTTATTAAAAATAGAAAAATCTGACGTTGAACTTTTAGTAGTACTCACACAAGAGGAATGCAGCATGGTGGCTGGTGGTATATCTCTTTTTCCCTTCCCTCATCACTGGTATTTGTAGGAGTTGAGTGTGGATATCTCAGCAGCCACCAAAAAGGATGGGCCTGATAGGTGTTTAGAAAGTACTATTTTGTTTGTATGTTGATTAAGCCCATGCTTGTTTGAATGCAAAAAATATGTATGATTTGGCTAATATGCATTAAAAATACATAAACATTATAAAATTGTTTATGTATTTCTTTTCTTTTTCTTTTTTTTTTTTTGTCTTTTTGCCTTTATTAGAGCTGCACCCACGGCATATGGAGGTTCCCAGGCTAGGGGTCTAACAGGAGCCGTAGCTGCCGGCCTTCACCACAGCCACAGCAACATGGGATCCGAGCCGCGTCTGCAACCTACACCACAGCTCACGGCAACGCCCGATCCTTAACCCACTGAGCAAGGCCAGGGATCGAACCCGCAACCTCATGATTCCTAGTCGGATTCATTAACCACTGAGCCACGACGGGAACTCCTGTTTATGTATTTCTATACCTTAGTACTTTGTTTCTACTTCTGATAAACTTTACTTTTCATACCTAATTTGGGTGATTCTCATTCGTTGCTTGTCACTGACATATTTACAAGTTTTTTTTAATGCATATTAGCCAAATCATACATATTTTTTGGTAATCTTACAGCAACAGATAAAATGGGCATGTGAAAAACCTGCTCAAATATGTTGTACTAGGTGTTGTGTAAACAGTATTCAGTAGGGGTAGGTTCTTATATGAGTCTAAGACTGAAGTATTGACCAACTACTGACTGAATGCCAACTAATAGAAGGCCCTGGGATATGTGCTTTGGGGGCTATAAAGATGAATGAAACCCTCATTTTGTCCTAGAAACTTACATTTTAGTATAAAGATAAGCTGTGTATTTAAACGAAAATAAATACGCTTCCAAGGGCTCAGATGAAATGCAAGGGGATTTTAGAGTATTGAAAAATGTCTTTCATCTGGTAGGTTCATAGAGATTTTATTGAGCAGATGGAATTTGAATTGTGTCTGATAAGAATTGTGAAGGTTTTGAAGGAACTGAGAGAGAGTGTTCCAGAGTTTATCAGAAGTACTGTAAATAAGATGTATGGTGTATCTCATCATCCAGGTCTGGACACATTTAAGAGTTGATTTCAGCAGCATTTAGAACGGAAGTGTGATCCGTTTTTGGTTTTGTACTGGAAAAACTAAATAGGCCAGTTGTTGACTTGTTATTATTTTTGTGTCTACTGCATCATATTTACTCAACATCCAGAAGGACCCAGCCGGTTCCTCCTAGGATGTGATGAAGGCCAAGAACTAGTTCCCCGATTTCCCCTCCTCATAACCTTTTGTGCTTGGCTCTTGACCATCCTTGCATAGACAGGTGCTAAGTGCCTTAAAAGGAAGAGAAAATTACAAATCTAGTTGAGTGGGAAGGAATGTAGCTAGTTAGAAAGCCTACCATTGTCCTGAGTGAGTGGGCATTTATTTTGGTAACTCTGTGTGAGACCAGTTCTCTCCTCTCTCTCTCTCTCTTTTTTTTTTTTATAGCTTTCACTCAATAAACAGAGGATTCAATTAAAGACAGTTTAGTTTGTGTTAAAAGTAAATAAAAAAATACCTCGGAGTTCCCGTTGTGGTTCAGCAGGTTAAGAACCCTGCTAGTATCTATGAGAATGTGGATTCAGTCTCTGGCCTTGCTCAGTGGGTTTAGGATCTGGTGTTGACGCAAGCTGTGGCATAGGTCACAGATCCAGCTTGTATCACACGTTGCTGTGGCTGTGGTCTAGGTTGGGAGGTGCAGATTTGATTTGACCCCTAGCCTGGGAACTTCCATATTACACAGATGTAGTCCTAAAAAGAGAAAAAAATTAAATTAAATTAAATCCTTTGAAATTTGGGAGTGTAGAAAAGACGTGAAAGTAGAAGGACTGGAGTAAGATGAAAGGTATATATTTTTTAATTAGAATATAGTTGATTGACAGCGTTGTATAAGTTTCTGCTGTACAGCATAGTGACCCAGTCATAAATATATATATTCTTTTTCTCATACTACCTCCCATCATGTTCTACCCCAAGAGATTGGACTTCGTTCCCTGTACTATACAGTAGGACCCCATTGTTTATTCTAAATGTAGTAGTTTACATCTACCAACCCCAAACTCCCCTTCTATCCCACTTTCTCCCCTCTCTCCCCAGCAGCTGCAAGTCTGCTCTCCATGTCTGTGATCTGTTTTTGTTTTGTCTGGGATCATTCATGCTATATTTATATTCCACATATAAGTGATATCATGTGGTATTTGTCTTTCTCTTTCTGACTTACTTCACTTAGTATGAGAATCTCTAGTTCCATCCATGTTGCTGCAAGTGGGGTTATTTTGTTCTTTTTTATGGCTGAGTAGTATTCCATTGCGTGTGTGTATATGTATGTACACATACATCATCTTCTTAATCCATTCATCTGTTGATGGATATTTAGGTTGTTTATATGTCTTGGCTATTGTGAATAGTGCTGCAGTGAACATAGTGCTGTATGTATCTTTTTGGTTTTGTCCAGATATATGCCCAAGGAATGGGACTGCTGAATCATATGATAGTTCTATATTTAGTTTTCTGAGGAACCTTCATACTGTTTTCCATAGTGGTTGTACCAATTTACATTCACAACAACAGTGAAGGAGGGTTCCCTTTTCTCCACACTGTCTCCAGCATTTGTTATTTGTTGACTTGTTAATGATGCCCACTCTGACCAGTGTGAGGTGGTACCTCATTGTAGTTTTGATTTGCATTTCTCTAATAATTAGTGATAGAACATTTTTTCATGTGCCTACTGACCATCCCTGTGTCTTCTTTGGAGAAATGTCTTCTGCCCGTTTTTTGATTGGGTTGTTTGTTGTTGAGCTGTATGAGTTGTTTGTATGTTTTGGAGATTGGGCCCTTATTGGTTGCATCGTCTGCAAAGATTTTTCTCCCATTCTGTGGATTTTTTCATTTTTTTAATAGTTTCCTTTGCTGTGCAAAAGTTTTTGAGTTTAAATAGGTCCCATTGGTTTATTTGCTTATTTATTTATTTTTTATTTTTTATTTTTTTTGTCTTTTTGCCTTTTTTATGTAGAGCCGCACCCATGGCATATGGAGGTTCCCAGACTAAGGGTCTAACAGGAGCCGTAGCTGCCGGCCTTCGCCACAGCCACAGCAACACGGGATCCGAGCCGCATCTGCAACCTACACCACAGCTCACGGCAACGCCGGATCCTTAACCCACTGAGCAAGGCCAGGGATCGAACCTGCAACCTCATGGTTCCTAGTCGGATTCGTTAACCACTGAGCCACGGAGGGAACTCCTATTTTTGTTTTTATTGTCATTATACTAGGCGTTGGATCAAACAAGATATTGCTGTGATTTGTGTCAAAGAGCATCCTGCCTATGTTTTCCTTTAGGAGTTTTATAGTATCTGGCCTTACATTTTGGTCTTTAATCCATTTTGAGTTTGTTTTTGTTATGGTGTTAGTGTTCTAATTTCATTCTTTTACATGAAGCTGTCCAGTTTTCCCAGCACCTCTTATTGACAAGATAATCTTTCTTCCACTGTGTGTTTTTGCCTCCTTTGTCATAGATTAGTAGACTATAGGTGCTTGGGTTTATTTCTGGACTTTCTATTTATTTCTACTTTATTTCTGTTCCATCGAACTGTATTTCTGTTTTTGTGTCAGTACCATACTGGAAAAAGTTTTCCATTGCTTAGATCTTAAATATTTCCTTGTAGTAAGTAATAAACAAAACTGCAGCAGAGATTGTTTACTGCTATCCAGTCATGAGAGAGCTAGTATCTTATTTTATTTATTTATTTATTTATTTATTTATTTATTTATTTATTTTTGCATTATAGCTGGTTTACAGATTTCTGTCAGATTTTCCAACTGCACCACGTGGTGACCCGGTTACATGTACATATATGCATTTGTCACATGTAATTAGATATAGTTCCCCATGCAATACAGTTGGAGCTCCTTGCTATTCCATCATTAAAGCACTAGTTATCCCCATTCTCTCCCACCCCTCCCCCACCCCCTTGGCAACCACAAGTCTGTTCCCCAAGTTCGTGATTTTCTTTTCTGTTGAGATGTTCATTTGTGCAGTGTTTTAGACTCCAGTTATAAGAGATTTCATATGACACCTGTCTTTCTCCTTCTGACTTGCTTCACTCAGTATGAGGGTTTCTAATTCCATCCATGTTGCTGCGAATGACATTATTTTATCCTTTTTTATGGCTGAATAGTATTCCATCGTGTATATATACCACTTCTTCCTAATCCAGTCATCTGT
>PVHT021183576.1:2654551-2671452 GCA_004024745.2 Catagonus wagneri
AGCCCTGGGAAGTGATCACGAGCTCTAGGCAGATCTACCAGGTGTCTTAAGCATTTGGCAATAGCAGCAGCAGGAAGTATGATTTCCCCTGGGAGTGAGAGCCATGGGAAACTAGTGTTTGATTGCAGAGTCCTCTTTTGAGGTGACTGGAACCACAAGCGGTACCCGTCAGAGGCTGGCTCAGCAGGCTGGCGTTTGTTCGGCCCTTCTGCCGATGCTTTCTCGTCAGATGGGGCCGTTTCCTGGCATCAGCGGCTGGCGCTGGCCCCGCTCCTCTGCAAAAGCTAGCTCCGTGTGGTCGCGTACTGCTCCGCCCGCCAGAGCTACCAGCTCTGTGGCTGACGCAGTCTCCTAGGTCCGTGGACCGGCCCAGGGCCCTGCCACCCCTGCCAATGCTGGCTGGCGCAGGCGCCTGGGTCCACAACCTGGCACCGTGCTCCGCCCACGAACTTCAAGGCATGGCTCCGCTCCCGCTGCCGCAGTTGTAGACTCCACTGGCTCCTCCCCACTTCCGCTCTCTTTGGCGGGTCACCGTTGCCCCGCCCTGTGCGCTAGTTCAAGTTGCTTCCTATGGCGGCCAGCCCCTCCTCCTCTCCTCTTCCCTAACAATGGAGGCTTGCCTCCCCTGTGGGACCAGACTTCCTCGGTTCCCTCAGTCCTGGTTTTGCTCTCCACAAATCATAGATTATCGCTTTTCCTTGTCCTATTCCTGCAATTGCCACGGCCACTGACCTCTGCCCTCTCGCAGCGACTAACCTTAGGAACCTGTGTCTTAGCTCCCAGGCACCACCCAGTGCCTCAGGCTGTAGTATCTGTGCAGGTATTCAGGTCCTCTGTCTGAGTCTCTATCTTCGATTTTCCTATCTCAATCCAGCTGCTGCGTTTTTCTCAGGCTTTGATGTCCCTCTAGTTCCGTTGGTCGTTGATCCGTTGATCATTGTTTAGGTTTCTTCCCAGGAAACTTTTCTTTTTCACAGCTCCCTCCCGGGAGTGATGGTTACCGTCCTAATTGCTTTTCTCTCTCACCTTTTTTTTTTTTTCTTCTGTTGTTCTACCCAGTTATTTCAAGGGTTTCTTGCAGTTTTTGGAGGTTTAAATTAATCAGCATTCAGATGATGATTTGTCTGACTTGTTGTATATTTAGATGCGTTTTTGATGTATTTGTGGGAGAGGGTGAGTGCGACCTCTTACTCCTCTGCCATCTTGCCGCAGTTTCTCGAGAGCTAGTATTTTAAAACTTCAGCCAAAATTTCCTAGTTCCTTACAGTCTACTAAGGTAATAGTAATGAGAATAAAATAGTAATGAGAATATTTTGTTAAACTTTATTGATTTATGGATGACAGCTGAATTGTGAGATGCCATAGGAAATGAGGGAAGCAGCAAAAGTTCATAATTCTTGGCAAGTGGGAAAATGTAATAAGGTATATGCTGACAAAGCTTACAACAAATGTGATGTTTTATTTATTTATTTATTGTCTTTTTGCCTTTTTATCTGGAGCTGCACCCGCGGCATATGGAGGTTCCCAGGCTAGGGGTCTAACAGGAGCTGTAGCTGCCGGCCTTCGCCACAGCCATAGCAATGCGGGATCTGAGCCGTGTCTGCAACCTACACCACAGCTCATGGCAACGCCGGATCCTTAACCCACTGAGCAAGGCCAGGGATCGAACCCGCAACCTCATGGTTCCAAGTCGGATTTGTTAACCACTGAGCCACGAAGGGAACTCCCCAAATGTGATGTTTTAAAATTCACCAAGTACCTCATTGCTTGATGGAAGAGATAAAACTTCTATCACATTTTGATGGAAGTTTTGATGGCAGTGGGATTGAGTTATGATCTCATAGATTCCAATAATATAGGTAAAGAAATTTTTAAGTAATACACATTTTTAACTTTTGTTTAGCTATTAATCTAGTTCCATAGACATGATTGTACTTGGTGGCTAGAATATAATTGCTTAATCCCATTTAAATGTTATATTGGGTTGTTCAGTGGATTCTGTTTTAGATAATTGATTTCAGAAACATTGTTTCTGGAAGTTCTCGATATGGTGCAGTGGAAACAAATGTCACTAGTATCCATATGGATGTGGGTTCGATCCCTGGCCTCGCTCAGTGGCCAGGGATCTGGCATTGCCATGAGCTGTGGTGTAAGTTGCAGAACCTGCTTGGGTCCCTTGTTGCTGTGGCTGTGGTGTAGGCTGGTGGCTACAGCTCCAATTCAACCCCTAGCCTGGGAACTTCCATATGTAGCAGGCGCGGCCCTAAAAAGCAGAAAAAAAGAAAAAGAAAGGAAGGAAACACTGCTTCCTTTTTGCTTCATCTTGCTATGAGAATTTTGAGCAGTTTAATTATTTTTGCCGCACAGTCCTAACCCAATAGCATCACAGGGTGTTTCCCTACAACCTCATCGAACAGAGTGGTAATTTCCTCTTTCTTTAGAGCTGCTACTCTGTCTGTGCATGGATGGGTCAATAGCCAAGGCAAATTAAAATACCCCTGAAAATGATTTCTTCCCTCTTTGAATATTCATTTGTTTCCCTTTTGTAGTCTGTTTTCAG
This sequence comes from Catagonus wagneri, assembly GCA_004024745.2. Lineage (NCBI taxonomy): Eukaryota > Metazoa > Chordata > Mammalia > Artiodactyla > Tayassuidae > Catagonus > Catagonus wagneri. The sequence goes on from PVHT021183576.1 coordinate 2,657,112, forward strand.
TTCAGCATATTTGTTTTAGTGACCAGTGTGTTGCTTGGTTCCAGAAGGGAAAACCGTTTTCTTTTTCTTTTTGAGGTTGGTGAGCCTGAGAGTGGAGAGGATGTCGCAGAGCAGTTGGTGGTAATACCATGTTTTTCAAAGGTTTTTGGCCTTACTTATAGGTCATAAAATCATTTTAGTGGGTCTGCATCAGGGTGTTAAGAAAAAGGCTAGAATAAAAAACATCTTGGTACACAGTGTATAGTAAGGATAAATATTAGTGTGTGAGTTTTGTCAGTAACGTATTTACATGCATGTGTGTAACTGGGTCATGATGTGAACTTACTACTGTGAGTAACAGGCAAAAGTTTGAAAGTCACTATTATAATAGGTTTTTAAACATAAGGAAAAAATGATATAAGTAACTGTTTCTAAGTTGCATATACTGTCTATGATTAAAAATATAACTTTAATAACTATGTATCTTTTCTCATTTAGGTTCTAAGCTCCTTCAACAGTCTCATTCATTCAACTTTGTGACCATTTTCCACTCCTATGCTCTGCGCCCAATATACATACTATTTTATACTTCAGTGACTCTCAGCATTTATCTCTTAAATACTTGACTTGAAGTTCTGTGATTGTAAAATATGCAAGCAGCAGTTATTTAAAAATTTCGTCTTTCACAATTTCAGAAACTGGATGTACAGTACTGTGTTTCAGACATATAATTGATGATTGGTACATAATGTCATTAGGTTTATAAACTTTGGATAACCAAAGTTACTTGGGAGAGTCTTTTCCTCAGTTACTGTTTTGGGGCAGAAGAATCCAAAGTATTGTTTTCCATGATGCATTCCTGAATAACTATTCATTCCAGAACATTAGAACTTTATAACTAGCAAAAATACCCTTCAAAATAATGGAAGTGAAATAAAGTCATTTCCAGACAAACGTCTGCTGTGTCTCTGAATCCACACCACCGCATCACACATTACTATTGCCACTGCAGGTTTTTTCTCATCTTTCTATTCCCTGAACTGATCTTCATTCTGTAGGAGTTTTGTATTGACTTTAACTCCTTTCCCTTGATTTCTTACAATACATCGTAAATGCAACTGCCAGAAACATAAAAAGGGCCTCAGTAACCTTGTGAGGTCTCAGTCACCTACTCTAACTCTAGAATGGTTCCTGTTCTTTCTTGAATTGAAGCCAAACTAAATTTTCATTTTTAGTCATCTCCTCTGGATTTATTATTGTGGTTGGCTTTTGTGCTCAGATGCACTTTGTTGAGGCTTTATCATTTTCTCCCATCTCTGCTACTCTTTTAACTGATCCAGAATTCTTGATTTTGATATTTTTCCTGATTCAATGCTTTTAATATCTGGGCATGAACATTGATTTTTGGCATCAGGCAAACCTTTATTTGAATTTCAGCACTAATCCTGACTACCAGTTTGATCTGTATAATCTCTGGACAACTAACCTCAACCTCTCTGAACCTCTGTTTCTCATAGGTGGAAACGGGGAGAGTACTTCATGACAAGTTTGTGGTAAGGATTAACTTAGATGTGCATTACCTACGCCTAAAATACTGTTTATTTCCCTTTCTCTCCCTCTCTGCTTGTTTCAGTGTTTGGTTCTAACAGTTGTGAGAGGTAGATTAGATTTGTAAAAGTTAATTAAAATAGTAGCAGTTTAAAGAACACTGTAAGAATTATAAATATAAGCAGTCAGATGTAAACAGTGGGTCCCAACGATTTATGCAAAGTAATGATAGTTGGTACCCTAAAAAACAAAACAAGACAATAATGGCACTGCCTTCCTTTAATTCTTTCTTTCCTTGCATTTTAGGGTTTAAAGGTGGTGACATTCGTGTCAGTACGTACTGGGCTGCTACCTAATTTTTCAAATGTCCGTTTGAAGCCTTATCAGAATACAAGGCCCCTGGAATAATAAAGGACGTGTTAAGGGGCTCCATTACAGTGGAGCAATTTGTAAACACAGCAGCCTCTTCAGAAACCTTGCAATTTATTTGTAAAAAGCAATAAAGATAATTTTATACTATTATTATGTATTATTCAGAAATAGTCATCTTCACTTAACATGTGCACAAATGCACATACACCCATGAACTCATCCTTTACCCCAAGTGCTTATGTATGGGGGAGGGCGTGCATTTCCATCCATATTAATATTTTATTTTGTTTCTTCTGAATTTATAATTGATGTGGGATTAGATAATCAGTATGATTTTAAATTTTTTCCTGTGTTTCCCCCAGGCCTATTTCAATCTGGAATAAAAAATTACTTGAAAAGTTGCCTTAAGTAGCCATTTTACTTCACTTGAGCCATTAAGTGCACATTTAGATAATTGATTTGAAAATAATTTTCTCTGCTTTATTTTGGATACCAGAGAGCCCTCGGGCTGACATGGTTTCTCATCAGCACATATTTCTCCCTTTTAAATAAAATATAGAAAACATTTCTGCTTTGCTTTGTGGAATTGGAGGCAAATTCTTCAGATTTTACTCCTATTTCACAAACATTCACGTAGCTCCTTAGATTTCTTCTTGGTCCTGGAAACTAGTCAGATAATTCATTTTGCATCTTAGAGTAAATGGTAAGGTAGGATACCTGCTCTTTTGAGTATTTAGTTTGCTAGTAATTAAAATGTCTAATATGGCGTTAAATATTATATTAGCTATAGAATGTTATTATTTTCCATGACATCTTTGGAAATTATTTTCCATGATATCCATGTGTTTCTGTGCCAAGCCAAGGCACGTGGTTTAAGTTTTCATATTTGCAACAGTAATTTCATGATTCGTGTAATTCATGACTTTTTTCCAGTGGTGCCTTTTCTTTGAGAATTTGAATTATAATACTAATGATTAGCATGTAACAGACAATGTCATAAATTTTAAAAAGAAAGTTGTTGGGAGTTCCCATTGTGGCGCAGCGGAAATGAATCCAGCTAGTATCCACGAGGATGTGGGTTTGATCCCTTGCCTCACACAGTGGTTTAAGGATCTGGTGTAACTGTGAGCTGTGGTGTGGGTCACAGATCCCACATTGCTTTGGCTGTGCCTGTGACCGGCATCTGTAGCTCTGATTCGACCCCTAGCCTGGGAACTGCCGTATGATTTGGGTGCAGCACTGAAAAAAAAAAAAAGGCAAAAAAAGAGAAAAAATTGTTACTCAGTTTTTTTTTTTGGTTAAAAAAAAGACCTGTAACTTTGTCCTAGCTGCCTAAAAGGCGAGAATCTGTACTGACTCTGATTTACTACATGTCCTTTATAAAAAATTACTTGTTTCAGAAGCAACTATGTATGCTCAGTAGCTGTTGTTTTCATAATAAATATAATTTTAGTCACATTTGTAGTTTTTCTGTTTGTCACAAATTCTTTTTTTCCTTCATACTGATTTTTCTACAAAGACCTTTAAAGAACTGTTTACTAAGATTTGCTGCAGTGTAGGCTGCAGTATCATGAAACAAAAAAGTGCTCTTTTCGTATATCGGAAAATGTCCAGTGAGGGAGATGCATGTGTGTAGTGCAGCTGTAAGGTCACGGGTGGCTCTGCAAACCACCATCACTGCTATTAGACTTAGGCATCAGAAGTCATAAGTACTTTCTATACACTAAGTCATTTAATCTCCACAACTCTTCTATGAGGAAAGCACTATTATTCCCATTTTACAGGTCAGGTGGAGAAACTGAGGCTCCAAGAGATTAAGTGTCTTGTCCATGGTCAGCCTTCCCAGGTCTCTCTGACTCTAGAGCCCATATTCTGAGTCATTCCACACCTGACCCCAAAAGAAAATTCCTTTCTTTTTGCTTTTTAGGACCACACTCAGTGCATATGGAAGTTCCCAGACTAAGGGTCAAATCATAGCTACAGTTGCTAGCCTGTGCCACAGCCACAGCAATGCAGGATCTGACCTGTATCTGTGACCTACACTACAGCTCATGGCAACGCTGGATCCCTGACCCGCTGAGCGAGGCCAGGTATTGTACCCACATCCTCATGGGTCCTGGTCGGATTTGTTTTCACTATGCCACAACGGGAACTCCCCAAAAGAAAATTCTTTACAGCTTTGTGGCTTTTCTTTTCAAGCGACACGATTCAAAGCCATGTCACTGCTATAGGCTCCCAGCAGATTGCAGCAGCAGTAGCAGCAGCAGTAAACTCAGTTTGGCACATGCATTGCACTCAGCAATACTGGTAGTGTCAGGTCCCATGGGTATTTGTTGATTGTTATAGTGTCATCAGAAATGGCACTGTAACAGAATGGCTTGCTCTTTTTTTTTTTTTTTTAATTATAGATTTTTTTAAACTGTGTTAGTTTCAGTTGTACAACAATGAATATATTTGTATTTTTCAGATTATTTTCCATCATAGGTTATTTCAAGATGTTGAATATTACTCCCTGTGTTATACAGTAAATCCTTATTGTTTTATCTGTTTTATACATAGTAGGGTATACCTTTTAATCTCAAACTGCCGATTCATCCTTCCCCAACCCTCTCCCGTTTGGTAACCCTAAGTTTGTTTTGTCTGTGAGTCTGTTTCTGTTTTATAAATAGATTCATTTATATTATTTTTTAGATTCCACATGTAAGTGGTATCACAAAATATTTGTCTTTTCTTTGCCTGACTTTTCACTTAGTATTACAGTTCTCTAGATCCATCTATATTGTTACAAGTAGCAATATTTCTGGAATGTCTCTTTCTGACCAGTAATGTTGAAGTGCATGAAGCCAGGGTACAGTTATACTTTGTGGCACAAGCTTAATAAACTTACTCTTGAACTAAGGGATTTTTTAAAGCACATATGCCTGGAAAAGTTTGTAGTTTCACGTGATCCCAGTAGGGCTGGACCTTCCTTTAAGCAGTGACAGAGAGGTATGGTGTGATTTGATTCTCCAAAGGCTTGGTTGCTCTTCAAATATCACTTCACCTGGAATTCCAATATTGGTTGGAATTTCCTTAAAATCACCTATTTTAGTCTTACAAATTATGCAAATTTTATATTCTACTCAATAATATATAAATGTTTGTTGCAATGTAAAAAATGTTTATATTACTTACCATTGATTAATTTTTAGGAAGGTGTGCTCTCTGTCTCTAAATGAATTACTAGACACAAAATTTATACCCTTCACAAAAGTTAACTCAAAATGGATCACAGACTTAAATGTAAAATGCAAAACTATAAACTCATCTGCAAACACAGAGAAAGCAAAATGGTTAACTTCATCTAAGGCTGGGTTTTGGCCAAATGCTGCAATGAATAGAGCTATAAGAGTGTGATTGAAATGGCAAATCAAAGAATCTGAGATAGATAAGGAAGGAAGTGAAGGAAGGAGAGGCTTGTGGGTTGGAAACTTGTGAAAGGGTTGTTGTTCTAGAAAGCCTGATGATGTAAAAGAGGGAGAAGTTGAACAAACTAACTGTAAGGACAGGAGGATATGGGCAGTGAAAATGCTGACTCACTGAATTTAGTGGTACAACACCTTCAGGTGATAAAGGCCAGGATGTGGCTAGCTTATCTGTGTTATTTTTTAAATTTTAATTTTATTAGAGTATAGTTATTTGTAGTGTTATGCCAATTTCTGCTATACAGCATAATGACTCAGTCATACATATATATACATTCTTTTGCTCCTACTGTCTTCCATCATGTTCTACCCTAAGAGAATGGACATTGTTCCCTGTGTTGTACAGTAGGATTCCATTGCTTATTCATTCCAAATGTAATAGTTTGCCTCTACCAACCCCAAACTCCCTGTCCATCCCACTCCCTCCCCTTCTCCTTGGTAACCATGAATTTGTTCTCCATGTCAGTGAGTCTGTTTCTGTTTTGTAGATAGGATCATTTGTGCCATATTTTAGATTCCATATATAAGTGGTATCTTATGGTATTTGTCTTTCTCTTTCTGACTTACTTCACTTATCATGAGAATCTCTAGTTGCACCCAGGTTGCTGCATTTGGCATTCTTTTTTATGGCCGAGTAGTATTCCATTGTATATATCTACCACATCTTCTTAATCCATTCATCTGCCAATAAATATTTAGGTTGTTTCCATGTCTTGGCTATTGTAAATAGCACTGCAATTTGCATAGTTCTGCATGTATCTTTTAATTGTGTTTTTTTTTTTCCAGATATATGCCCAGGAGGAGGATTGCTGGATCTTATGGTAGTTCTGTATTCATTTTTCTGAGGTACTTTCATACCATTGCTCCAGAGTGATTGTACCAATTTACACTCCCACCATCAATGAAGGAGGGTTCCCTTTTCTCCATACTCTCTCCAGCATTTTTTGTTTGTTGACTTGTTAATTATGGCCACTCTGACCAGTGTGAGGTGGTACCTCATTGTAGTTTAGATTTGCATTTCTCTAGTAATTAGTGATGTTAAGCATTCCTGTGATTTCTTTGGAGAAATGTCTGTTTTGGTCTTTGCCCGTTTTTTGATTGGGTTATTTTTTTTTTTATTTGTTGGGTTGTATGAGTTGTTCGTGTATTTTGGAGATTAGGCCCTTATTGGTTGCATCTTTGCAAAGATTTTCTCCCATTCTGTGAGCTTTTTATTTATTTATTTTTTGTTTCCTTTGCTATGCAAAAGCTTTTGAGTTTAATTAGGTCCTATTGGTTTATTTTTTTATTTTTTTTTGTCTTTTTGCCTTTTTATGTAGAGCCGCACCCGCGGCATATGGAGGTTCCCAGGCTAGGGGTCTAACAGGAGCTATAGCTTCCAGCCTTCACCACAGCCACAGCAACGGGGGATCCGAGCCGTGTCTGCAACCTACACCACAGCTCACGGCAACGCTGGATCCTTAACCCACTGAGCGAGGCCAGGGATCGAACCCGCAACCTCATGGTTCCTAGTCGGATTTGTTAACCACTGAGCCACAAAGGGAACTCCAGGTCCTATTGGTTTATTTTTGTTTTTATTGACTTTATTATAGGAGGTGGATCAAACACGATGTTGCTGTGATTTCTGTCAAATGGCATTCTGCCTATGTTTTCCTCTATGAGTTTTATAGTATCTGGCCTTACAGTTAGGTCTTCAATCCATTTTGAATTTATATTTGTATATGGTGTTAAAGAATGTTCTAATTTTAGTATATGTGCTGCCAAAGCGAGCTCAAGAATGTTCTGATTTCATTCTTTTACATGTAGCTGTCCAGTTTTCCCAAAACCACTTATTGAAGAGACTGTCTTTCCTCCACTGTATGTTCTTGCCTCCTTTGTCATAGATTAGTTGACCATAGTGCTTGAGTTTATTTTGGGGCTTCTATCCTGTTCCATTGATCTGTATTTCTGTTTCTGTACCAGTACAATATTGCTTTGATGACTGTAGCTTTGTAGTATAGCCTGACATCAGGGAGCCCGATTCCTCCAGTTCCATTTTTCTTTTTCAGTATTGCTTTGGCTATTCAGGGTATTTTGTATTTCCATACAAATTTTAAAATATTTTGTTCTAGTTCTATAAAGAATCTCATGTAATTTGATAGGGATTGTATTGAATCTGTAGATGGCCTTGTATAGTCATTTTGACAGTATTGCAAACCAAGACTGGAGTATATCTTTCTGTCTATTTGTGTCATATTTGATTTTCTTCATCAGCATCTTATAGTTTTCTGAGTACAAGTCTCTTGTCTCTATAGGTAGATTTATTTCTAGGTATTTTATTCTTTTGGATGAGATGGTAAATGGGATGTTTTCCCTAATTTTTCTTTCTGATCTTTCATTGTTAGTATATAGAAATGCAGTTGATTTCTGTGTATTAATTTGTATCCTGGAACTTTACCAAAATCATTGATATAGCTTATTTGTATTAATACTGTCCTTTCTTCTACGTTATCTGTAAGTTATTATCATATTTATAATCTGTATTTATTTTATCTGTTTTTCAAAAGAATGTTGGTTATTACCTATTTTTGTAGAGTACTTGAAAGGAGGAAAAATGTTTTCAAAACGAATGCAAAGAATATACCTACCTAATCAGCATGTGCATGGTGTCCTACTGTTTAAAATAAGTGATTTCACTGGGTGATGAGTCATACCAGAATGCCTTTGGAATAGACAGCAGTGAAAACATGCTACATTTTTAAAATGACATTTTCCTTTTTTAGAAGATGTTACAAAATAAGTTTGGGAAAATAATCTAAGGTTTTTCAACATTTAAAAATGCATACCATCAAAGGGAAATTAAAATAAAAATTGTAGTAGAGTGCTTTACAGCACATTCTGATGACTAGTTATATAAACAGTGTAAAATGGGTTTTGAGTAAGATGAGAGAAAAATTAAATGACCTACTTAACTGAGCCAATTGTGATATAGTAGAAAAGTGAATTCAGAGCCAGTTCTAAGTTCTTAGAAATAAATAGGAGTATCACAATACAAGAATTTCTTTTTTCCCCAAAGGATGTATTTGTGTGAGTGTTTGATTGGCTCTTCTCTGTGCTAGATTATAAGGTCTGTGAAGGCAAGGGCAATGTTTGTTTCTAATCACCATTGTCATGTCTTGGTGTATCCAAGTGCCTAGCATAGTACCTGGATCCTGCTGAGTGCTCAGTCTGTTGAATACATGAATTGGTGGATGGGAATCAGATGATGTATAAAGCTGTGATGGTGTTGCCATATCCTTTTTAACACGTAAGTAGTGAGGCCTATACTGAAACGATGATAAGTTTGTATATAAAGATATAAGTAGGTTGAAGCAAGTCGCTTTGACTGCTGTAAGCATTTTATTACTTCACAGAATATTGAAACACACTGTTTAAATTGCAGACATGAGAATAAACATATTATCGTGCAGCCCTCCCAGTGAATGCTGTCTTGAAGAACCTGTACCACTTTCTCATAGAATCTAAGCTCTAATTTAAGATATTGGAGATGCTCTGAGATCAGAGAGTGATCATTTCACTGTGAAATTCTGATATTTAATTTTGCTGATTTGCTTCTGATCTGTAGTCATTCTGATTTATTGACATGTTAGAAATTCACTGTTTTATTTACTCTTGAACATTTACCAGTGCGTTTTGGTTATAATAGGAGACCTTTCCAGTTTTCTACACTATTTATCAGACCCTTTCACAAATGTGCTCACATTAATTTTTACAACATTTTATAATAGATACGATTTTTCTCATTCTCCAAATGAGATGGAGCATACAGAATTTAGGAGCTAGTTAGTTGTAGATTGGTTAACTCCAGGACTATACTCCAAATACACCACCTGTTTTTATTTTGGCTAATGTTTACATTAACTGAAAGTCAAACCCAAATTTTAATATAATAATATAGACATTCCCACATACAACTCTGCTTTATATGAAGAGGCTCTATAAAACTAATAGCCTTTTCTTTTAAAAGAATGATTTTCCTGTTTCTTAGTTCTGAAACCATGAAACCATGATTTTAGATTTGTACTTAGTGAATTTACCTCTTTCTGTTTTGTATTGGGGATTTGCCCTGTACTTTAACATTCCACTGCTACTTATGAATGCATTTTGCTTCAAAATATCCCTCCCCCCTCTCCAATCTATCTTTCTATTTTATATTGGGAGGAGAGGGGTAAGTTTCATATAAAATATAGTATATCTAATTGCTCACCAAAAGAATATATAGAGAGAATACAGAGAAACAGAAAAAAAATCTTAAACTTTTAGTGTTAATTTTCCCATTCTTTTTTATCATATATATCTATATATCACTGTTTACACTGATTTGTAAAGGGCTCTTTTTGTGATTTTTACGATTTTATAAACAAGCAGTAAATTTGGAGAATACAAACAATAACTACATAAAGGTAAAAGAAAAGTACAGGATGCTGCCACACAGATTTAACTGTTTATATCTTGGTATATTTCTTTAATATTCATGTTTTACTCTTTGTTTTGTTTTTTGTCTTCACGATATGATTTTATGCTATATTTGGTAGAGGAGAACTCCAAAGGTTCTAGATGATTATATGATATGAAGGAGGGTCTAACTGACAAGTAATATCTTTATTGGTTATCTAATTAGTCCTTACCAAATTAAAGAGAAAAAACCTGGCTTCAGCTTTTCAGTGTAATTTGAAATTAAACAATAGAGACAACTATAAATTAGAAAACAACCCCTCTTGACATTAGCCAAAAACAAAAATAACAATAATACAAGCACCAAATAAGCAGAGAGGTATTAACTGAAAAGTACCCTCTCTAATGCCCCGTCCCCTCACACACCAAAATGAGTGTGTGCAGTGTAGCTCTGAAGTCAGCATCACTGGCATGTCCTTCCAGAACTCTGTCCCCTACCGATACTAGGATTTTAAATTGAATCTCCTTGGCCATGAAAATGAATGATCCTCAGCTTGCTCTTTGCTGATCTTTAGCAATAGGGACAGAACCACTTTTTATTTAGGATTAATAATACCTTGATTAGTTCCTCACCCTGCATCAGGTTCGGTTGTTATTTGCATAATCATTGGCATTGTCTTACTATTTGCCATCTTGCAGAATCACTGTGCTTTTTACTGCTTTATTTTTGTGCCTCTATCTCCCCACCCAGTCCCAGCCCCACCCCAACTGCAGCTCATGAAAGCTTCTCTTCCATTTTGTTGTCTCTTTTCTTAGCTTTTTAACTATAGTGTAAATAAGGAAGGAAGAAGTTTTTCTTGGTCCCCTTAGGGTTCCCCAGCTGGGTCTGAAGTTTAAATCGACAATGACAGGGTGTTCCTCTTGTGGCTCAGTGGACCAAGAACCTGACTGGTATCCATGAGGATGTGGGTTCAGTTCCTGGCCATATGATATCACTTATATCTGGAATCTAATATGCGGCACAAATGAACCTTTCCACAGAAAAGGAAGTCATGGACTTGGAGGACAGACTTGCGGTTGCCAGTGGAGGAGGGGAGGGAGTGGAACAGATTGGGAGTTTGGGGTTAGTAGATGTAAACCTGCAATGGTGGGTAAGCAATGAGGTCCTGCTGTATAGCACAGGGAACTATATCTAGTCACTTGTGATGGAACATGATAGAGAGTAATATGAGAGAATATATATATGTGTGTGTGTGTGTGTATATATATATATATACATGGGTCACTTTGCTGTACAGTAGAAATTGACAGAACACTGTAAATCAACTATAATGGAAAAATAAAAATCTTAAAAAAAAAAAAAGATTTGGCATTGCTGCAGGCTGTAGCATAGATCACAGATGAGGCCCAGATCTGGAGTTGCTGTGACTGCCTGTGGCCATCAGCTGCAGCTCAGATTTGATCCCTAGCCCAGGAACTTCCATATGCCACAGGTGTTGCCCTAAAAAAAAAACACGAAAAAACCCTAAAACCAACAAAAAACCAACAAAGACAGATTAACAGGTCAGGTGAATAGGTATACACATTTATTTATTATCATTTTGGGGTGACATGGGATCCTTCATAAGGAAATGAGGACCTGAAGATACAGACTTGAGCATCTTTATGCTACGCCTGATGAAGACTGGAAGTCGTGGAGGAATGTGATAGGTTAAAGAGCAGGAGGGAAGTGTGATACACTAGGGGAAGCATAGCAAGTCCTGTTGGGATTTTTTTCTGTGTCCCTTTGTTTTCAAAGCTAAGGATGCTTCCTTCTTCTGGGTAGAGGGAGGACACCTCTCACATGAGGGTTTTATGACCTGTTTCAGGGAAGAAAGGTTGGGTGAAGGTCAGAGTGACTTTTGTGCTTCTGTCTTTTTCTCAAACTCTTTCATCTTAAAATATTTAATGTGCCAAGGTGTCATATTTTGGGGGCAGCGTGTTCTGAACCCCTCATGTGGATGTATGCTTACATCATTAAAAAAGTTGGATGGCACATGAATGATTATTTACAAAACTGAAACAAAATGTGTTTGAATGTGAGGTATACATTTTTATTATGTATAAATTATATTTGAAATGTTTAGGAGAAGGAAAATGATTTGGCTTCTATAGGAAAAAGGTCTCTTTTTGCCGCAGTGTAATCTTTAAATGTTCTGCGTAATGGTATTTGTGACAGAAATGGAAATCTTTATTGTCCCTGTGATCATCCAGGCAGTGACATTCTCATCAGAAGATGTATGGCAGAAAACTGGAGGTGTCTGCTTGTGCGACTCAAAACGTTTCTCCTTCTTGAGTTGGCCCTGGAAGCCCACTGTTACGGAGAGATCTGAGTCACAGCGCGTGGAGTTTCCAGTTTTAGCTCAGTCATTAACTAGCTCTGTGACTTTATGTGAGTCATTTATCTTTGCTGGGCCTCAGTTTCTTTATCCATAACACGAAGAGTTTGAACAAAATGATATTTAGCGCTGATATCATTGAAAATAAAAAGAATCAAGTTCTTTGTTAAATTTGGCTTGGCTTAGCTGAAAAGTGAAATTCTTAAAATTTCAAAGATGACTTTGTTCTAGGCGTGTGTGAATGTGTGTGTGTATGGTCAGCTAGTTAAAAGGCCAGCTTAAATGGAACGTTCAGATGTACCATTGTTCTCTGCTAAGTCCACACGTACTAGTGTCACATCTTTAGACATCATATGTTTCTAGGATATACCCAGAGTTTCTACTGCAAAGGTAGATAAGAAAGTTAAGGTTAAATCATTGAATACAGGCTGTACTTGGAATGATAAGCCTTTTTTTTTAATAGAGGAAACAGTACTTGCTTGTGAGTTAGTTTCTTCTTCTGTAAATAGAAATTACATTATTACTCTTGTTTTAAACAAATTTTATTGAGGTAAATCATAGTTATGAGTGAAGGAATGGGCTAATTTTTTGAGAGAATACGTAAAATTTTTTTCTTTTCAGGTGGTGCTATCGTGAAACTCCATGTCAAAACTTGAAGTCAGATCCAAGTGCTTAGGCATTTTTGAAATCTTGTGGTCATAGTTATTATCTCTTTTTTTGGTGTGATGGTATTTATCAGAGATTTATTTAACTGATTTCTAGTGTGACAAACTGTTCCTTCTAATCTCATTGGGTTGTTTGGTTCTTGATGAAATTTTAAAGTTAACACAGCTCAATTCCTTCTCCCCAGAAGTGTGACCTTTAGTATCAGTTTACTTTTTTTCTTTTATAATAGAAAAGTAATTGTTTTTATTGTCTTTTTTTTTAAAGAGGTGATGATTATATTAGAATTATCTAGAGCTCACAATGAAAATGGTTTTAAAGCAGCAACTTATGGGGAACACAAAATATATCTTCTGTAATTTCCTAAATAATATCAGCTTTATAAAAAAATTTTGGCATCTTGCAGTTCATGCTGTGGCACAGCGGGTTAAGGATGCCAGGTTGTTTCAGTGGTGGCATGGGTTTGATCCTCGGCCTGGAATGGTGGGTTAAGGATCCAGCATTGCTTCAGCTGTAGCCTAGGTTGCAGCTGTGGTTCGGATTTGCTTCCTGGCCCAGGAACCTTCATATACTGTGGGTGAGGCCATAAAGAAAAAAAATTGGCATCTTAAACCATCGTGTTTTAGAAGGACACACTTCACTGACTCATGATTTCTTAAGATTCTGGAATTGGGATATAATTGAAGAGAGATATTTTGTTAAATATGTTCGATGTCACAGGGATCGACCTGATTTCTTTATCCCATTTCATAAAAAATCCATTCCCTTTCTCCTACATGATTGTTAAAGATGATAAAACTTGACCCTGTCCAGAATTATTTAACTTTACTTAGAGGGATAGTTAAATAACTCAGTTCATCATTAGTTTAGGCCCACTGAATGAATACTTTCTTTAATACTGACTTTTGCATCATTTTACATAGGCATTGCTGTTTAATGGGACAAAACATGAGCTTTGCAAAGTCTGAGGGACCAAAGTTTGAGTTCTTACTTACTTCTTTCTTTGCTGTTTAACCTTGGACCAGTGTTCAAATTTTCTGAGATTTATTAGCATCTCTATTTTTGTCATCCTATGTTGTCTGTTGTGAGAATGAAATGAGATCATTGCTACTTAGTAGATACTTTAAAAAGTATTATTGTTATAGTCACAATTAATAGTTATTAATTTCTTAAAGTTTTAATGGCACTGACTTATTAAACATTTTGAGAATTATTTTTCTCTTGTCTGAGAAGCAGGAGATGAAGAAAAGTCATTCTAACAGAATAGAGGGTGAGAAGTTGAACAGAATGTCTCTAGTTTGTTTGCGTGTTATCTTAAGAAACATTCTCTTCACTGATATTCATCGAAATTTGAGAACAGGTTGAGCAACTGATGTAGGAGACACTTCTTTTGTTTCACATAATTCAAAGACTGTTGTTTTCCCTCACACCGCTTATGTTCTTATTGGCCTGCATTCAAATTCTACTTGTTTTATATCCCATAAGACATTATTATTATTTTGT
>PVHT021183576.1:2685975-2741785 GCA_004024745.2 Catagonus wagneri
GGAAGGGGCCAATGAAAGGGGGTGGAGGGAGGAGCCAGTGAAAGGAGGTGGAGGGAGCTCTCTCCTGGGAATGAAGTAGAAGTCACTTTACTCATGAGGAGCAAAGGTACACATGTTCCCAGTGTCTTTGGAATTTTATTTCTTCAGGCCAATTGGCCTAACAATTTTGAGTAGATCAAGGCTGCTTCTCAGGAGAGGGGACCAGATGAATACAGGTATAAGTTCAATTCTGTTATCACCTGTGGGAAACTACTCCCTCAGTACCAATTTACATATCCTCCTAGTTGGTGGTGGCAGTTGAGGTTGGACTGGTAAAAGGCACTGAAATGGATTCAAGTAAAACCCTAGGCCATACTAAAAATTCACACATAATCTTTTTCTCATCTTTACTTGTCTAAGGTCTCACGGTCCAAGGTTGACGATATGATCGCTCCGACAACAGCATTTAAGTTCCTAGGAAATGTGTAGATAAATACAAGCAAATATCACTTGTACTCTCCACCCCCCCAATGTCTAATATACAGGCAAAAAAATTGAATGTCCAAAACAGCAGAGAAATTATGTAAGTTGGAAGAGAGAATACTGGAGTTCAAGTGTTCTAAACTCTTTCTAAAGGGTCAAGAATTTTAAGTTAGGAGTTCCCTGGTGGCTTCACAGATTAGGGATCTGGTGTAGTTGCTGCTGTGTCTTGGACTGCTGCTGTGGTACAGTTCAGTTCCTGGCCCTGGGACTTCTGCATGATCTAGGAGTGGCCAAAGGGGAAAAAAAAAGGAATTTTCAGTTAAGTAACTATGAGGAAACTTCAAAGCTAACCACTAGAGGAATAGTATATAAGCTTCAAGCCAACATAAGAGTACAGTAGGCAGAATCATGGCTGCCCAAAGATGTTTAAAGATGTTTCTAATCTCTAGAACCTGTGAATATGTTACTCAATGGCTATGCCATTTGGATGGCTGTTCTCTTGGTCTTTGTGTATTCCCCCTGCTCAACCAGTCCCTGCTTCACTCACTTGACTATCCAGTCCTCCTAATTATCAGGCTTAATTAGCTCCTGGTAACTGATGAGCCCACCCGAGGTCAATTTCCCCTATAAATGGCAGTCTTCTTCTCCCCGGAGTAGCAAGGGCTTGCCGAGCTCTGCCCGTCACCTGCTGCATTTGGTGGAGTGTCACACCAGGACCCTTTGTGTGAGATCCCCTGTCCGATAATTGATGTCACTGTCACTGTCTCCAGGATCTTTTTTCTGCCTTGAGGCTGGGCAGCTACAAGGCTTGCAGGCCTCCAGGTTGCAACCCAACAGTCACCTTACATGACAAAGAGACTTTCCAGGTTTGTTGATGATTACAGGCCTTGAGATGGGGAAGTTATTCTGGATCCTTTCCATGGGTGCAGTGTAATCACACAAATCCATAAAACCAGATGAACCTTTCCCAGCTGCAGAGAACCAGAGGGATGTTGGTATGAGAAGGACTTAGCCTCCCTTGCCAGCTTTGGAGGTGTAAGGAGACCACTGCCAAGGGATGTGGGTGAACTTAGCCATCTTTCCCAAAAATGAGTTTGGTCAAGAGTGTATTTCGGTTGATTAATGTCTTCTTGCCACCTCTCTACCTTGAGCCTTGTTAAGTTATATTTTACGTGTATTTCTTGTAAACAGCATGTGGCTCTTAAAAAAAAAATCCAGCCTGAAAACCTCAGGTTTTCATTGCTAAGACTGGTAAATGTACATTTTTATGTGTTGTATTAGTATTTTTGAATATGTTTTTACTATTTTACTGCTTTCCTGCTTTTCTGTTTTTTTTTTTCTTTTTTCCCTTGCCTTTTATTGTTTTTAGTGAGGTGTTTTGTTTCTCAGGTTTTTTTTTTTCCCCGTCTGTGGTCTTTCTTGAAGTCATAGCAAATTACACATGCTCAGTTGCTTGAACAATACAGATTTATTATAGTTTTATAGATGAGAAGTCCAACACAGATCTCATTAGGCTGAGATCAAGGTTGGTAAGGCTGCATTTCTTTATGGAGACTAAGGGAGACTCTGTTGCCTTGCCTGTTCTAGCTTCTTGAGGCCTCAAGGGAAGAGGCCTCCTCTAAGTTGACCCACCTGCCAAGTGCAGCTGTGTTACCAGTCCCAGGTGAATCCACTACCCAGCCAATCTATAGAATCTTGAAGTTATAGTTTTCAGCCACTTTATTTTGGATGGTTTGCCATTCAGCAACAGAAAAGAGCAGCACTATTATATTTTTGTGGCCCTTTACTTTCTTTGTGTAGTACCTTCACTTTTTAATAATATGTATGATTCCTGATGCTTGTTTTCCCTCCAAAATACATTTTAACCATCATCTGCTGAACAATTAAGCAGTGAAGATGTGACAGGAACTTATTTAGAATCAATCATAGTATTCAATGCTTTGTCTCTTGTTGGCATTTAAAGACAAATGTAACTGCATTTTAAACTAAATTCTGTCAGTTTTGTATTTTTCATGTTGCTTCTTGTTCACTGCTAATGTGTTTTATATTTTCTTTAAGAGCTATGGTTCAGGAAGATTTTTCCAGAGTTTAGCATAAACAGTCATGGGTGGGTTTGCCTTTCTAATGTTTAAATAACGTGAGCTAAAAAAGTGATGAGTTTTAATTGTCTTCAGTGAAGCCATTTAAAATGCTGTGACTCACTTGCTTCGAAATAAAGATATAGTCTATTTATTACAAACTCTATCAGACTAAGATGAATAATTTTGTTAATTTAAAGTTTTAACAGCCAGCCATAAGTTACATCCAGTTTTCAGTAAGGCTATTTGCATCATATCCTTAGCTAAGTTTGTTTCATTGGTGAAAAAGGCCACTATGAAAAAGCCAATTGTTCTCCTTTTATAGATTCTTTGAATTAATGCCAACATGTCAGAAGGCTTGTAAAGAAGGGAAAGTGACAGCAAGTTTTTAATTTTGTGTGCCGTATAAATTGAATTCCTTCAGTTAATCTGATTTTTACTTTTACTTGCATTTGCAAGTATTAGTCTTGCGAATTTGAGATTATGCTCTCTTTTACTAATATTAACAGCAGTATAATTTGTGGTGTGGAAGGAGCACAGATCTGGGAGTCTTGTGAGCTGGGGGTTCTGTCCTGAAGATGGCGCAGACCAGCCGTACCACCTTGGCAAATTACCTTTCTGGGCCTCATTTCCTTGTTAGTAAAATAAGAGCACTCAGGTGATCTCCATCTTCACAAATCTACTAATTCTGTGGCTCCAGAGTGGAGAGTATATAGCTCTGACTTATATTCTTAGAGGAAAATGTGATTTTTAAAAGGTGTCACTAGCTGTGTACATTGTCAGGTAAGAAGACACTTCATTCTTTTATACATTATTTATGCTATAAATGAAGTGATAATAGAAGAATTTATAATTATTTTCAAATCAGCGCTGAACTGACTGTATGGCATACACAAGTTAAAGTCTGAGACCAAAAATCAAGCTCAGATGTTTACTGCAATTTGTTAGAGAATTGTCGTCTCTTATAAAACATATGCCAAGAAATAGAAAATTTAAACACCTGTGTTTTCCAGCGTGGACATATTCAAAATGACAATTTCAGCTTTGTTTCCCTCAAAACTTTTGTTGTTTTATGGATTGGGTACCTAATTTTGATTTCCTTGGGGAAAATGGTAAACTTCCTTTGTATAAGTTTTTAAGAGACCGTTATTACACTTCTCTTTATAATTCACTTTGATGTTCGATCTTGGGTTTTTAAGGAAACCGCCACTTCTTGAGAATTAATGACTGCTGAATTGTTTTTATTTTAAAACTTACTCGTTATTTCTTTATAGAACATTAGCCCTGATTAAACCAGATGCAGTATCAAAAGTTGGAGAAATAATTGAAATAATAAACAAAGCTGGATTTACTCTAACCAAACTCAAAATGATGACACTTTCCAGGTAAATAGTTCGATCATTTTTAGTTATGTAATGTCTGGTTCCTTTTTTAAAAAACAAAAATCTTTCATGTCATTGTTTAAAATTAAATTCCACAGAATGACAAAGAACAGAGTAGTAATCTTATTAGAATGAGAAAGTATAAGGCAACAGGTGTCACATGCATAAATGATGCTTGAATTCTAAGCAAGTAGTTTTCAGGTTATGCTACTATTGGACATTAACTGTTTGTCTTTCATAGCCCCATCTGCTTTGATAACACCAGGGTTAGATAATTGTAATCTCTTTTCCTTATGTGCAAGTATAGCACAGTGTATAAAAATGATAGAAAAAATGAAAGATTATTTCTATTTGACAAGGGAATGTTACCATCCAGATTTTCAAGGGGGTTCCCTGGTGGTCAGTGGGTTGGGGATCTAGTGTTGTTCGCGTTGTGGCTCAGGTTGCTGCTGTGGCGCGTGTTCGATCCCTGGACCGGGAGTTTCTACATGCTGCGGGCCTGGCCAAAAAAATTGTTTTTTCAAAAGTAATGCATTTGGAAATGTTTTAGTTCCTCCCAATATGTATAATTGGTAGACATACCTATTTACTGATCTGATAAACAAGCCATTCCATCTGACCAGGTATTTTCAAAGTTATTTGGTGAAAATAAGACTTAGGTAGGGGCCTTAACATAGTCAGGGTTTAGGTAGGGGCCTTAACATAGTCAGGGCTGGACCCATCAGTATCATGTTACTCCACTGATTTGCCTATGTTTGTTTTTTTGGTTAAGTGTCTTCTCACTGTTGTTCCTGGCTATCTGTTTCATTGGACAGTTGCATATTTGTCTCTGAAAAGAGACTCAGTGGATAGCAGTAGATATTCAGTGCAGCTTTGATAAGTCTGATCCCAAGCAACCTTAACGAAACATCCTCAATTTTACCCCAACAAAAACATAACTTGAATTTTTCCCCCCATGTAAGATCTCCCAGTTTATATATATTCTAAAAGGGCAGGGGTCTTCTATTTCAGAGCACAGAGTCTAGAGCCAGATCCCTTGTAACTGCACTATTTACTAGGTATTTGACTCTGAATGACTTCCCTCCGTGCCTCAGTTTCTTCATATGCAAAGTGGAAGTTATAATAACACCTGTATCATAAAATTGTTATGGGGGTTATATGAGTTTAATACACGTAAAGTGTTCTGAAAAATCATGGTACATAGTAAGTGTATATAGATGTTAGCTATTAGTGGTAGTAATGTAGTACTAGTGATATCATTATTATTTAGCAGAAACCAAGGTCGTGATCCTTTAAAAGTATAGTTAAATTTGTATCATTTCTCTCTATTGAGAATGCTTGCCCTTATAGCAAGCAATAGGACTGAATTCTGGAGAGATGACTTTGAATAGTTTTAGTGAGACTAAATAATGTCTCTACACTTCCAGTGTTTGATAATTTGGCATCAAACGTTCTACAATAAAGTTGCCCAAGAAAACTTAACTGCTATTTTAATTGTTTATAGCACCTCATGCATTTCTATTAATATTACTACTATTGAGTCTTAGATTTTACCCAGTTTAAAAGCTAATAAGCTAGTCTGTAACTCTCTCAGGGATGCTAGTGGAAGATGTGAGACTTCTGAGTCAGACAAGGGGCTTGATTATAGCTCAGAGAGCAGCATGAACATCATGTTTCTGTTGGTTCCCCCTGCCTTCATGTCCCCTGGGAATAAGATATCGGCCTGGGTGGATGTTGTATACACAGCTGATTGCATCACAGCTGAGGGGCATTGAAGCGAGTTACCCACTGTTTCATTAATAAGCAGTAAACAAGCCTGCTCTTTGTACTGAAGAGACGTGACCTCATCCCTCAAAGTTGCTCACTGTAAACACAACTCTGAGAAATGGTTGGGATAAAGAGTAGCTGGGGCCTTGCATTCTTGGCATACCCGACAGGACACTTTAAGAGTGTCAGAGGCACATGGAGGAGTAGCTCCCAATGCTTACATCTTCTCTAAACGTATTTGCTTCGATGTCTGTTCCTCCATCAGGACAGTATCTGAAAGGCAGCAGCTGAGTTCCATCTGACTTTTTCCTTTAGTTCTCAGCTCAGTGCCGGATTCAAAGTAGGGACTAAGTAAATAGTTCATGAAACAATGTAATAGATCTTTGTGAGAGAATAGTGAATTTCTTTATAAAAACACAAGACAATACAGAACAATGACAAAACTTTTCTAGGTGGTGAAGCACTTGTTACTATTTCTCTCCCGTCTAAACTTTTTAAAGAAAATATTAAATAAGAATGATGAGAAAAAAAATTCATGAGCTCTCATCTTGGTTTCAATTTTAGATTTGAATGGGAATAACTATGTGTGGCTTGAAAAATTTTAGAATTGGTCATATAGTAGTCTTGCTGCTAACCCTTCTAAACTACTCCACATATGAGTTTTTCAGACATTGTTTTACCTCATTTTAGGCTACAGTACAGTATATCCATATCATCTCTCTGACTTCTTACCTGCTAGAATTTTTTTTTTTCTTTCCCCCCTGAAAGCTTGGAGTTCCTGTCGTGGCTCAGTGGTTAACGAATCCAACTAGAAACCATGAGGTTGAGGGTTCGATCCCTGCCCTTGCTCAGTGGGTTAAGGATCCGGCGTTGCCGTGAGCTGTGGTGAAGGTTGCAGACGCGGCTCGGATCCCGCGTTGCTGTGGCAAAGGCCAGCAGCTACAGCTCCTGTTAGACCCCTAGCCTGGGAATCTCCATGTGCCGTGGGTGTGGCCCTAGACAAGGCAAAAAGACCAAAAAAAAAAAAAAGAAAAGAAAAAAGAAAGCTCATAAGCAATCAGAAATTTCGGTTCAAATCTCCATCCATCTACCCTTGCTAGCACTTTGACCTAGACAGGTTATGTAATCATGCAGAATTCCATTAATTTTCATATGTAAAATGAAGGCAATCATCCCTATTTCAAAATACTGTTTGAGGAATAATAATTTAATATTGGCATATAATAGACTCTAGAAAGGTGAGTTTTCTTCCCTTTCCATTTCTTGGGATTAATTTTTTTTCTATACTTGCATAGTATACTTTTTCATAACCTCTTCATAGCCAAAGAGAATATTTTGGTACACTTAGTTTTGAATAAAAGTATATCCTGATATAGCTTATTATGTGAATTCATTTTGTAATAGGCCTTTAGTATCTTAAGGCATTATATACTAAATTATCAAGCCTGGAAGTTTAATCCTTTGTTAGAAGACAGTTTATTTTAAAAAGCAGTTGATTTTGACATATACTTGCCATGTTCTATGAACTCAGTTTCAAGCCTTTGAGAAAACTGTATGAGTTCAAGAGACACTTGATTTGATTTAAAAGGTTGTTTAGACTTTTCAGCTAATTGGTTTAAAAGTCCATTATCCTTTCCTTGCTCTGTATTTGTGGGAATATAAATTTAAAAGGTAAATCTCTGTTGCCCTTAATAAACTCAGATTTCTGAATATCTGCCTCTTATCCCCCTTTTTAATGACGTCAGTTCAAGCATTAGGTTTTTACAACATTAATAACCAGTAAGAATACACTGATATTCATAATTTGTCAAGCAGTTTTAAAAAACACCAAGTATAGAGTCTTTCTTTTGGAGCAACCTAAGAAAGAAAATGATGTGTTAAATTAAAATTCTAGCCTGACTTCTCAAATTTAAAGTTTATAGAATAAAGCCACAGATTTTGAATTTGAATGGCTTTGCGGTTTTTGATGTAACTTATGTGATTTTTAACAAACAAATAATTCTTAGTTTGATGATGGGTTTTTCTTTTTGGGTGTGGATTTCCTTGACAACTAAAGGTTGAGATTTCCTTGACGGCTAAAGATTGACAGACACATCTTTGGAGAAACGTTTTCCATTGACCAAATACAGAAATCATTCAGTTACCACGTGCAGTTAGAAGGGAACAGATGACGAGTACGATGTTCTGGTTCTGCTGCTGTTCCTGGAAATTCCAAACTGCTGGATGAGTATTGGAAAGCCAACTTTCACCTTTGGAACCTCAAGCTGAGCTCTCATGTGGCTGACCAGACAGGAATAATTGCAACAGGCTAATAGCTGGATACATTTTATTTGCCCATCTTAAGTAAACCCCTCTCTGAAAGAAAAATAAATAAACAAAAAACAGCGTGGATGTTCCTGAGAAAATAGTTACCAGATGATCCAGGAATTCTGCTCCTGGGCATCTATCTGGGCAAAACTCTAATTCAAAAATATACATGCATTCCTATGT
This sequence comes from Catagonus wagneri, assembly GCA_004024745.2. NCBI lineage: Eukaryota > Metazoa > Chordata > Mammalia > Artiodactyla > Tayassuidae > Catagonus > Catagonus wagneri. The sequence goes on from PVHT021183576.1 coordinate 2,694,155, forward strand.
TTATGGCAGTACTATTCACAATAGCCAAGACATGGAAGCAACCTAAATGTCCATCAGCAGATAAATGGTTAAAGAATATTTGGTACATATACACAATGGAATATTACTCGGTCATAAAGAAAATAATGCCATTTGCAGCAAAAACAGAAAATAATGCCATTTGCAGTAATGTGGATGGAACTAGAGATTCTCATACTGCCAGAAATAAAAAGACAAATACCATATGATAATAACTTATAGGTTCATTTGTGTCAAATTTTAAGATTCCACGTGTTTGCAAAGTAGAAACAGACTCACAGACATAAAAAACAGATTTGTGGTTGCCAAGGGGGAAGGGGTGGTGGGGAAGAGATGGACTGGGAGTTGAGGGTTAGTACATGCGAACTATCACATATAGAATGGATAAACAACAAGATCCTACTGTATAGCACAGGGAATTACATTCAGTATCCTGAGATAAACCATAATAGAAAAGAATATAAAGAATGTCTATATATGTATAACTGAATCACTTTGTTGTACAGAAGAAATTGATGTAACATCATACATCAACTATACTTCAATTAAAAATTTTAAAAAAATATATAATTCTTATTGGTCAAATGTTAAAGTTTGTTTTTAGAATGTTAAAAGATGCTAGTGAAAAGGAAGATAGTAAATAGGAACACAAGTAGTAAATGTTGCCTCATATTCATTTTAATTTATATCTTAATATAGATGTCCATAGTAGCAAAAGAAATTGAGGGATTTGAACACTAATTAATCAGTTCACATACAATTCAAATAAATATCTATTTTATTAACATAAGCTGAAATAATTTCCTTACATAATTATTTTTTATTTTTTTTTTTGTCTTTTTAGGGCTGCACCTGAGACATATGGAAGTTCCCAGGCAAGTGGTCGAATCAGAGCTACAGCTGCCGGCCTACGCCACAGCCACAGCAATGCAAGATCTGAGCCATGTCTGTGACCTACACCACAGCTCATGGCAACACTGAATCTCCAACCCACTGAGCAAGGCCAGGGATTGAACCCGCATCCTCATATATACTAGTCAGATTTGTTTTTGCTGTGCCACAAAGAAAACTCCCTTAACTATTGTTGTTTTGATTATTTTGTAGGAAAGAAGCAACTGATTTTCATATGGATCATCAGTCAAGACCCTTTTTAAAGTAGGTATTAAATTTGGGGCTTGTGGTATGTAATGGAGAATATTCTGCAAAGTAAAGAGTTACAGTATTACAGTTCAAAAATTTGTTTCAAGAGAATAACTTGTCAAAAAATTCTTTGCCACATCTTACAACTGCAGAGAGCTTTCTAAGAATTATTTTTTTCTGTCCCTTTTGTTAAAGAGTTATCATTAAATATATTAAACTTTAATCAGAAACAAGTAGAAAGATTTGTTTTAAGGAGCATAGCTTTTTAGATTTCAGTAGATTAAAAATAGTGATAACTACATTTTGTATTGAATATCTGTTTTTGTTTTTAAACTCTTATTTTGCCATTTTCATGTATATAAAACATTGTTCATAAAACCCTTCTGTTAACTTAATAGTTTGATATTAAGTTTTTGAAATATAGCAACAAATATGTTGCAAATGAAATTTATGTTCTAAATATTTGGGTAGTATTTACAGTTAAACGAATATTGTGTACCTCATATTATTGTTGACAAAGGAGAAGTCCTTACATTTTTAATAAATGTTAGCCAAGCTGCTACAATAGACATGCCATTTGGTGTCCTGCAGAGTAGTGTTTTATTAAAAAAAAGTTTTATATAAGAAAGTCATTGTCATAGATTATTTTAAACCGAGCATTATGAAAGTTTTTTCAAATCTTGTTGGAAAAATCATCTATAAGTCTCTTGGAAGTTATTCTTTGTTATAGTTGTTGTATATGTTTAGAGTATTACAGCTCCTAGTTTAATATCTTTTATGTCAGTACACAAACTCAGTGCTTATTGATTGAAAATTCATTGTTGTTCCTTGAATTCTAATAGATCTACACAAAAAAATAATTCTTACTACAAATATATAACAAGATATCACTCATCACTTCCTCTGTTTTGAAATTTTATTTGATTGCAGTGGTAAACCACATGAAAATGAAAAGACTCTTCTCCATCTTTCAGAGCAATCCAAAAAGCATAAATCAAAAATATGCATTTTCAGTCAATGAAATAGTCTTAATTCATAGAAACAGTGAAATATTTTTTCTAACAGTAATTGATTTGATGTTAGTGATTTGTAGGGACTTGGGCTATTACAAGATGCTCAATTTCTGAAAATATACTCTTTTTTTTTTGTCTTTTTTTTTTTGCCTTATTTGTGCCGCACCCGCGGCATATCGAGGTTCCCAGGCTAGGGGTCTAACAGGAGCTGTAGCTGCTGGCCTTCGCCACAGCCACAGCAACGCGGGATCCGAGCCGTGTCTGCAACCTACACCACAGCTCATGGCAACGCCAGATCCTTAACCCACTGAGCAAGGCCAAAGATAGAACCCGCAACCTCATGGTTTCTAGTTGGATTCGTTAACCACTGAGTCATGACGGGAACTCCCTGAAAATATACTCTTGTCTGTGTGAAATTCACTGTCCAGCGGTTCTGAGATCATAATATTCATGTATATGTTGAAATACTCAAATTGTAAAATAGCAAGGCCAGGGATCAAACCCGCAACCTCATGGTTTCTAGTTGGATTCGTTAACCACTGAGTCATGACGGGAACTCCCTGAAAATATACTCTTGTCTGTGTGAAATTCACTGTCCAGCGGTTCTGAGATCATAGTATTCATGTATATGTTGAAATACTCAAATTGTAAAATAGCCTTATTGTTTATAGAGATACCTAGGTTGATACTAAAATGAAGCAAATCAATCTTTCACCTGTTTCACAGTGAGCTGATCCAGTTTATTACGAGTGGTCCTATAATTGCTATGGAGATTTTAAGAGATGATGCTATATGCGAATGGAAAAGGCTTCTTGGACCTGCAAACTCTGGACTGGCACGTACAGATGCTCCTGGAAGCATTAGAGCCCTCTTTGGAACAGATGGCATAAGAAATGCAGCTCATGGCCCTGATTCTTTGTCTTGTGCTGCCAGAGTAAGCTTTTTTAAATATTTTAATTCCGTTTTTGTTTTTTAAATGTTTGGTATCAAAGTAAAGCATTTTGTCACTGCTGAGGTAGGCCAGATATATTCAGCTGATCTAGGAGTAGAGAAAACTTTTGACCTTTTGCCTAGGATTGAACTATGTTTCAGTGATATATCTCCTTTCTGAACTGGTAACCTGGTTATGGTCAGAATAAGCTTTCTCAAGTTAAAATGCTTATCCCATTTTGTTCAAAGACTTAAATTACTGAGGATCATCAAAGTTTGAATTATTAAGTTCATATAAGAATACTAGTTCATGGAAAATAAATATTCAAAAAGAAGGCATCATTTGGTATATTCTTTCTTTGACTTGGACTTGACACAGTATTTTCAAGCTTAACATTCTTTTCTTTTCCTATATATATTGTTTTATGAAAAAGTTTTCTGGCAATTACTCCTTATTTTAATTCCTTACAAATAAGGCATTACTCTGGGTTTATGTTGATGTTGAGTTAATGACGTACGAGTTAATTCTTAGCATTGTGAGGAAGTTTCTCTGTTAGGTAGTGAAAAACTATATGACATCTAAGATAGACCTAACAAAAGATGTGGGAAATCTTTTTGGAGAAAATCATAAATTTGATTTTAGGCAATAAGAAAATAATTAAATAGATGAACATACATACCGTGTTCATGGATAGTAAGATTCAATAGCATGAAGATATCAATTCCTTGTTGTTAAAAATAAATTTTAGGAGTTCCCTTTGTGGCTCAGCAGGCTAAAGACCTGGCATTGTCTCTGTGAGAATGCGGGTTTGATCTTTGGCCTTGCTCAGTAGGTTAAGGATCTGGTGTTGCTGCAAGCTGCGGCATAGTTCAGAGGTGTAGCTTGGATATGGTGTTACAGTGGCTGTGCTGTAGGCCTGCAGCTGCAGCTGCAGCTCTGATTCATCTCGTAGCCTGAGAACTTCTATGTGCCAGAGGTGGGGCTGTTAAAAAAAAATTTCTTTTGTAGTATTTGTGGCAGTGATATTATAAATGTCAATATCATTGCAAACTTTCTACATTTTAATGAACCTGTAGATGGCCTGAAACAAAAATGAGGAAATCAGTTTTCTAAGGAGGGCCTTTGCCTTTTTTAAAAAATCGAGAGGATATCAATTTTTTTCATATTAAACTATAAGTTCAGTGCAATTCCAGGCAAAATCCTCGCAAGTTTTTCATGAAACAACAAAAAAAATTATCATGTGAAAGAAGTGGAACAGCCAGGACAATTTTTGAAGTTATAGTAGTGATAAGGTGGGGACTTACTTATGCAATGGTAAGACTTTTTGTAAAACTTTAGTATGAATAGCAGTGTAACACTGGCATAGGAGTAGGTTGGTCTGTCTGTGTAACAGTTCAGAGTGCTCAAGAAATGACCTACATATAATGAGAACTTGGTGTCATCATAAATCAGTGATATGTTGATTAATCAGTAAATTTTGTTAGATAATTTTATACAAAAACAGTAAACTTGATTACTGTATCTAGAATTTCTCATGGAGTTTGACTCTTACTCTGTGTATCCCAAACTGAACTGATTATAATTCATCAAACTATTCCTTTTGTATTCTGTGTATCACTAGCAAAGCAGTTTGAGAGCCAGTATTTATTCTTCTGTCTCCTTTATCCCCCACATCCAAGCAATAAAACATTTTGTAGATTTTATCTTCTAAACATTTTCATTTTTCCCTTTTCTCTTCATTCTTACTCTTGCTACTCTAGTTCAGACCTGGGCTGCTATAGCAGCTCTGGCTCATACTTTTCTCCCTCAAATACATCTTCCATATAGGCTTTTTAAAAATTTGATTATTTTTTACTTAATATCATAACATGTTACATGTTACCAGATCACTGTCATAAGAGTAAATTCTAATGGATGTGGAATATTCTCTTGCATGGATAAAACATGATTTGGTTCAGCATTTTGTTACCTTTGGATACTTTGTTAGGTTCTAATTTTTTTTCATATTTGTAAATAAAGGGTGCACTGATCATGTGACTTCATATTTAATTGTTTTGAATTATTTTCTGAGAAGAAATTTCATATTTGATATTGGAGTACATAGAGTTCATTTTAAAAAATGTAATCTGGGGCATTTATGAAAGTGATATTTAAAATTACTATGTTAAAGTTTTAGAGAAACTTAACTGGAAATGATTTGATCATATTTTATTATAATTAAAAATATAAATTAGATGTTTTAGTGAGATTACCATGGGGTCTTATCAGGGTGGAATTTATGAAATAGTGCAATTACATACCTAAGAATTTGTTATATAAAATATAGTACAAAAAGCTACATAAAGTTTATCAAATGGAATCTTGAATTTTATTTTTTGGGAAAGTTACATATCTCTATCCTTCCTTGCTAGGTCATTTAGGGAAATATAAAAGGCTAAGAGTAATAGCAGGGAACCTTGGAAAGAGCAAAGCTCTGTGTAAGATGTTTAAAGCAGCTCAAATCACAAAGGAATATGAATTTTCTGGTGTGACTTTACATTTGTTTGAAGTCTCCAAATTAGTTGCCATATCGCAAAGAACTGATAACAGTGCTCTTGCAAATATTAGCTTGGATTAATAGGTGGGGTAGATATGACAGCCTTCACAGGGAGAAAGGAAACAAAGACCTAAAATTACTCATTATTACTAAGATAAATTTTAGTGACAATCTTTATTCTTTGCTTTAAATACATATTATTCAGCATATGTAAACGAGCACTTGAAAAACTGGCATTTTTATTTTTAAAGAGCAAGCAAGAAGAAAACATTGGAGAAAAGCTGAGACAAAGATAATTGACCAAATAATAGGGTAAACTAGAACAATTTAGCATTGCTTTTTACATTTGAAAGAGAGATGAAAGGAAAAAGTTCAGGGCTTTGGGGTCAGTATGACTTGGATTTGAATCATGACTTTGCCACTTGCTAATTTGCCAGGGCTTGTTATTCAGATTTTCTGAGTGTCATTTTTTTCTCAGTTGTACACGTAGATAAATTGGATGTTCTAAATGTAAGTTCCTGAATTTGTTGTTCCAAAATGTTTATTGGAAGCTGCTGTGAACAAAGTCCTGGCCCACATGGAGCTTATAGCTCTTCTGACGGGGGCAGAGGGGGGGATGCCAGATAATAAATAAATAAGACATATAACACGTCAGATAATAAATGCCCTGGGGAAAAAAAAAAAGGCAGGGGAAGGGCATAGACCAGAGATTAGGAAGGATTGTTTGTGGAGTAGAGGTGCTAGATGCTATTAAATATAGGATATTCCACAAGTCCTTACAGTCTCTGGTTTGAGCAGAGATCAGAAGACAGTGAGGGAGAAAACCATGCAGATGTCTGGGGGAAAGAGTGTTCCTGGCAGGAAGGGAACAGTACATGCAAAGATTCTGAGGTGGGAATGTATTTGCTGTGTTAAAAGAATAGTAAGGAGATGAGGTCAGTGATGCTGGGGCAGAAATGTATTTCATGAAATTGCAAGAGATAAGGTCAGGTATAGACAGGGGCCAGGTCACAGAAGGCCTTGCAGAACATCTAGGACTTTGAAATTCATTCGGAATGAGATAGACCGTGGAGGGTTCTGTGCAGAGGAGTGACACAGTCTGTTTTTATAAATTTAATTCTGATGGCTGTGTTAATAATAGATCAGGCAGGGTGTGGGTAGGTGTGTTGTGGGAAAAGGTAGAATAAGAAATTAGTCAGGAGGTTAATGTAATCATTAAAGGGAGAGTCGGTTGTGGCATGTGCCATGCACAAGGGCGACAGACGTGGAGGTAGATGGTCAGATTCTGGATATATCCTAAAGGATTTCCTAATTTGACAGGTGGAGAAGAAGAAAAAAAGGAGAGGAATCAGGGATCACCGTTTTTTGTCTTTGTTTTTTGTTAGTTGTTTTTGGCTTGTGCAGTTGAAGGACAGGGAAAAGGGTGGGAGTGAACAGATTTCTGGAAGATGGAGGAAATCATAAGTTCTGGTTTGGTGGTTTTAAATATGAAATGTCTATGGGTGGTAGATATGAGTGTGGAGTTTAGGGAGGACGTTGGGCTGGAATTAAAATATGGGAGCCATTAGAATACAGATGGCATTTCAAGCCATGGGACTGGAGCTCAACAAAGAGTGTCAATAGATTGAAAATGGACTGAGCCCTGGAGCTTTCCAGTATGTAGGGGTCTGCTGGATGAGGGAAAACTCTCGAAGAAGATTGAAAAGTAGCAGTGAAGTAGGAAGAAAGCCAGGTGATGAAAGCATTCCAGGATGTAAGGATCAATTGTGTCAAAAGCTCTTGGGTCAGTTAAAATGAGGTATGAGAACTGACCAGGTTACTTGGCAATGTGGAGGTAGCTAGGGATTTTCATGAGTAGCCTTTGTGGAATGAAAGCCTAATTCGTTGTAAATTTAAGAGAGATTGAAAGAAAGGAAGTAAAGAGAGAGAATAGAGACATCTCTTTTGAGGAGTTATGTTACAAAGGAAGCAGAGAAATGGGAACCGTAGAAGGCGCGTGCCCTTTCCAGCTGCAGCCCTCAACCATGCCTTCTTGCCACACCAGCTTTACTTTACTCATTGATTACCTGCCAGTACACTGTAGGTATCTGAGTTTTCACCTGTACCACATAGGTTCTCTGAGAATATGTAATTAAAGCATCTTGTACAGGAATAAAAGTGGTGGTTGCTATTGTTGATCAAGAAGAGTAATAAGCAAAGGCAGCAATGTGAAGATTTTTCTAAGGATACTTGCCTGAAGAATGGAACATTTAGTTTTTATTCTAGTGCATCATAACACCAGAATCACTCAAGTATATATGTTATTATTTGAACAATTCCTCATCTGAGCATCTTAAAAAATGTACACCGGTGTGGTACATTACATATACTAAGATCTTTCAGTTTGTAAATTCAGTGAAAAACAAGTGTTTTGAGCTACTTGTTTTAGGTGCTAAAAGACCTATAAGGCTATGCAAATTAGTCTTTTCTTTAACTTTATAATTCATGGAGGCCAGTTGCCTAAATAACCACAACTTTGGAGGAGGATATTGATTAGGGACATCAGGAAAGGCCTCCTGGAGGAGCCAATACTTGAAGAGACCCTTTACACATTTTTTGGGTTCTTTGTGACAGAGCACTTTACAGGGAATAGTAGAAATAATGGTAATAAAATCTTAGAGGCAGATCTGTCTAAATAATCGACTGATTAGTGTGATCATCACTGTGGCTAGTTCAGAATGTTAGGTTGTCATTTTAATGAGCTATGTGCAGAATAGCACAGCCTGAATCTCGTCATAAATAAGGTTCATGTGGTTTGACTTTCAGTTAGCACCGTGTATAGTAAGTTAATTAGTGTTAACTAACTGTAGCTCTGATTCTTAAATACTAATCTGTTTATATAAAGATTTCCTAGTTTTTAAATGAGTTTTACATATTTTGGTGAAAAGTTTAAAATTGGACCTATGTTTCATAAGCTGATGCTTTGGATAAAATAATAACTTTATGTTGATTACTTCCAGTATTCAAAATACATTAAGACCCTCTCAGTTTTAATATGGGACAGAATGATACATATTGTGATTGTTTTAATACTTATTTATGTCCTTTTGATTATAAGACTTAAAACAGGGTTCAACTAACAGTTGGTCTTTGTAAAAATCATTTTTAGAAAATTTGAAGGAAAGAATTTATATTGTGAAACTTTAAAAGAAATTGCATAGTTCTTCCCTTCTCACATAAATATGTTAGGAGTTTGAGAAGAGATTACATATGCCAAAGTCATTTCTCTCTGTCTTTAGGAAATGGAACTGTTTTTTCCTTCGAGCGGAGTCTGTGGGCCAGCAAACACTGCTCAGTTTACCAATCGCACTACCTGTTGCATTGTTAAACCCCATGCCGTCAGTGAAGGTAAGTGCTGTGTTGAACACGATATAGCCAATACATTTTGCTAATAGGAACTTATTTTGCTAATGTTTGTTTTCCTTGATACATTTTTTATGTAGAAATTAAAGTATAATTTTAATATTTCCATTTATTTTTTGAAGGCACATGAATAAAGGTGACATAATGTGAGGGCAGAATCTGTTTGAAGATAAATATTGTCTTTGTATCTGTGCACTTTTAAAAGGTGTTCTTGGATTGCTGATTGTGGTCATGCTCATCCAGGTCTTGATTTAATCCAGACTTTTAATCTGCCTTCTGTACTCCCAGCATATCTGCAGTACGCCCTTTCTGAGAAAGCTGGAAAAACTTCTTTTGGCTCTTAGTATCTGAAACAAAGTTCTTTGGGTGTGTGTGTGTGTGTGTGTGTGTGTGTACAGAGAGAGTCTGCAGGTTTTTTCCTTTATTTTTCTTCATCTCTTTGTTTTAATCTGCTCCATGTGTTTTTGTCAGCCATCCCAAATCCTTTTGGAAATGAAATGAGGTATAATTTAAAAGATCATCTTTAAAAACTAGAATATACTAAATAATAATGAATGAATTTTTAAAAATTTTATTTCTTCTAAGTATTAAAGTGATTCAGATATACAGTAGGACATTTGGAAAATTAAAACACATTTAAAAAAACAATAAAAGTTACCTGTTTCCCATCATCCTGAGATAATCATTAATATTTTGATACTTCCTCCAGTTTCTTTTATATGTATTCAAATGTGTATAACTGACACACATGGATGTACTTGTTAATAAATATTGTTGAGCTATAGGTTTGTAGGCTGTTTTTAATTAAATTTTGGGGAGCATTTTGGATGATAGATGTAGTCTAGGGAGTTCCCACTGTGGCACAGCTGAAATGAACCCCACCAGGAACCATGAGGTTGTGGGTTCGATCCCTGGCCTCTCTCAGTGGGTTAAGGATCTGGCATTGCCATGAGCTGTGGTGTAGGTCTCAGATGCGGCTCGGATTCTGCCTTGCTGTGGCTGTGGTGTAGGCCAGCGGCTACAGCTCCTACTCAACTCCTAGCCTGGGAACCTCCATATACTGCAGGTGCAGCCCTAAAAAGACCAAAAAAAAAATTAAGAAAATACTAGGAGTTCCCTTCGTGGCTCAGTGGTTAACGAATCCGACTAGGAACCATGAGGTTGCGGGTTCGATCCCTGGGCTTGCTCAGTGGGTTAAGGATCCGGCGTTGCCGTGAGCTGTGGTGTAGGTTGCAGACACGGCTCAGATACCGCATTGCTGTGGCTGTGGCGAAGGCCGGTGGCTACAGCTCCTGTTAGACCCCTAGCCTGGGAACCTCCACATGCCGTGGGTGCGGCTCTAGATAAAGGCAAAAAGACAAAAAAAAACAAGAAAATACTAGATGTAGTCTAATATTTGGATATTTCTGTTACTAATTTTTTGATATTAAAAATAAAGCTTTGAAGAATATTCTTATGCATGACTATGCATTTGATAATATCTCTATTTCCCCTGGCTAGTTTCCTAGAAGTAGAATTACTGGTTAAGAGTATGAACCTAAAAGATCTTGTTGTATAGTTAATGCTACTTTAATTATTTAGGTAGTACTTTAATATCTTATTGATGCACAGGACCATAATTATCAGGGAACTAACACGCATGATGAGTAACACCTTTATGACACACTTACCACTATGTGCTCCATAGTAAACTGAATACCACATGAATTATTTTCTTTAATCTTCACAGAAATTATGCCAAGTAGTTGGGTATATCATTCTTTTATACATAAGCAAGCTGGGGCTACAATAAAATGTTCCTTCCCCCAGTTTAGGATGGGAAATCCAGGCTGGAAGAGCTGGGCTCTCTTGACCCCTGTGTTCTTCCCCCTGCACATAATACTCCACAACAGTAACAATAAAAACATCACATGGTTAGTAGCACTTACATAGGAAGTAATATCAGTAATATTTAAAATGGCTGGTGTTGACAGTCCATGAAAAAAGTTGGGGTTTTTATGTTACAGTCATTTTATTTACCTGGGGATGGATACACACACACACATGCACACACACGTAATAAACACACACATTTTAATTTGATGAGACAAGCTCTTCTTATTTAAGGCTTCAACTTAAAACTCATTTTGGGATCTAAAGACATTCAATTTTATTTTTATCTGATTTGCTTTTTTTCCTAAGGAAAAATAAGATACATAAATAAGAAAATGAATTAAAATACTGCATATATAATTTGATATTGCATAGATAAATATAACTGAAGTCTAACACACCAATTAAGTGAACGGTGATGTCCAAATGACCAATAGTTTTATGGTTTGAGTCATTTTTAGTCAGAGCTCTTCTTTAAAGATTAAAACTATATTTCATATACTCATAATTTGATACATAATAGTAGAGGCATATGAGTTAAAGTAAAAAAAAAATCTGTAAAATCTAATCGTATGGCAGAATACTTTATTTAAACTTTAGCATTTCAAGGCTTCCCCCCCTTTTAAAAAACTCAATTTTAGGAATACTTTAAATCATTCAGAAATATGTTATTAATCCAGTTCTGCTTAGAGTTAAAACTGTGGCTACAAAATAGTTTGAAGTCACTTGAACACCTTTCAGTTGCTGGGGCCAACTGATCTATAATGATCTGATTTCCTGGTATGTTTAATTTTGCCTGTGGTCTAATATAGGTATGAGAGAAGAGATTTCTTAAAAAGGAGCTGTTTAGAGAGCAGCTGATGTGGAATAGGGACGTTATCTTCTGTTGACTGTCCACTCCCATAAAGAAGGCCAAAATGGCTTGTTGATCAAGCAGAATGAGTTTATTGTTTACTGTAGTCAGGAGAACACACCTTGTTGGGTTCTTAGTGGACTTTACAATGGAGAGGTCATGGGCAGATGTTGTAGAGTTTCAGTGTGGCCTTGAGGTGATAGGTTTGAAGTGGGGCAAAATTTATTATATAATAGCTTAAAATTAGAAACAGTGAGCAAGGATTTTAATCGTCTTATAAGTATACAAATGTCTGATGAGTGAGTTATTTGCCCAGTTGAGGGAATATTGTGAAAAGGAAACTGTTTGACTAATCTATTGTTGAGATAAATGGACTTTTGAGAGGTTCCTGAAGTAAACAATGAAGTTGCTTACTGATTTACAGCTTTATCTTTGTGGGTAATAATTTCTTGGCAAAAATGATAAAGTCATGTGTGTAGGCGGTCTTAGTTCTTAGTCCTTTAGTTAATGTATACGGATGCAGTGGTTCATGTCTCACTTCTAAGAGCTAAAAAAAAAAGCAAGAGCTTAGTTTGTGAAATAGATGGTAGAAGGAAAATAATAAGATATACTTGGTATTTTCAGTCTTTAGTATGTAGATTGAAATATATTTTGTCATTTGGGTATTTGGGTTTTAAAAGGGAAGGAAAACAAGATGAATTTCCTTTTTTTAATTAAAAAAGTATGCAGTGTGTTTGTTTTGATGTCTTAGTATTATTTTTTTCTCTTTTTTTGTTTTTGCTTCCTTATTTTGTTTTTTTTCCATTGCTTAATGAATTTTATTACAATTATAGGTGTACAAAAATCATCACAACTCAATTTGATAGCATTTCTGTCCCAAACCCTCAGTGCATCCCCCCACCCCCCAGATTGTCTTATTTGGAAACCATAGGTTTTCCAAAGTGATGTCTTAGTATTATTTATATGTAGTTAGTTTAATTCCATTGATAAAATGAATTATTTTTACTCCGAAATCAGGCTGTGTAGGTTTGTATTCTGGTTCTGCTACTTACTAGCCATGGACTATTGAATAAATTACTTAACTTCCTTGTCCCATGTTTCCTCATCTGTAAAATGAGAATAAGGTAATTGTAATGTTTAAATGCACTTAATGTCATGGTTAGATAACTAAAAGATTAATTAACTGATTAGATGTAAGGATTAATATGCTAAGCGCCATACCCAGCACTTAAAGTGCTTGTGTTAAGTACTAGAGAATTTTACTATTATGATTACTGCTCTGTTATTACTACCACACTACTAATAGCATTATCTTTTAATTTTTCATTAAAGTTGAATGACTCCTTAGAGACAAAGCAATAATTGAAAAGAAAACTAACAAAATCCAACATACATCATCCACAGAGAGAAAGAACATCTCTATCATTGTTTAAGGAACAAAATGTTTTCCTTGAAGTCCAGGGCTCATTTCAGCCCATGAAGTATGATACCGCTTATACCCAGTTGACTCAGCAGCTGTCAGCCATTACCTACATTCTACTCTAATTTTCCATTACAGCTGGTATTGGGTAGGAGGTGGTAACCAAATCTGAGAGAGCTGCCTTTGCACTTGTAATGGCCGAAAAATTAGCCTTTGAAGCATTAGAACCCTGAAGTTTTGTTAGAAAATTTCCTTTCTATTAACAGATTTATACATTAAACAATTTTACCACATTGTTCTTACGCTGTCCTTTCTGATTTTAGTTTCTTCCAAGGAAAATGAGTCAGGTGGTTTAAAAAGTTACCTCTCAGTCTTTAAACTCTGATACTCTGTTCTGTGAAACTGTGTAGGAAATTCTCATAAAAAGAAAATTATATTGTATGTCTGTCTCTTTGTATTTTGGCTGTAAGAATGAATTCTGTTTTCTTGGATGCTATTTCAAAATAATTTTAGATTTTAGAAAGATATATGCACATAGTTTTGGGGCTGTCTGTTTGCATTTAACTAATTAGGAAGCAAATTATTTATTAGAATATTGGCCAGTGTGTAATGTTAATGCCAGAAGGGTCTCTGATATGCTAATTAAAACAGGACTAGGTCTTTAGCTAGATCATATTTATCAAGTTCCTCACTTTTGAAAATTCTTTTTAGAGCCTCTTTCAAAGATTTAATTTCCACCCTGAGTGGTAATTTTGATGCTAGGTAGGCCAAGAGCCTAGAAGACACATTCCACTCTGTGGAGCCTCCTGAATCTGGGCTGATTGAATTGGTTAAATTCCCAGCTAATTTGAATTAGATTTCCTTCAAGTAATTCAGCTTCTAGGATGCTGTATAAGAGGTGGACACTTTTTGATGTAGAAAGATTGGACTTACATGTGATTTCACTTATATGTGGAATCTGAAAAACAAAACAGATGACAAAGCAGAAACAGATTCAGAGAATGAACTGGTGGGGAGGTACATGGGGATGGGAGGTGTGTGTGTAGGGGATTAAAAGGTACAGTTTTACAAGTATAAAATAACTGTCACGGCGATGTAATATACACATAGGGAGGACCGTCAGTAGTATTGTAACAACTTTGTATGGTGACGGGTGAAAACTGGTCTTATCGTGGTGGCCATTTCATGGTGTTGAATCACTATGTTGTAAACCTGAAATAAATATCATGTGTTAATTATAAATAAAGAGATTGGATTTAACATTGTAAATATGACTTAGTTTCAATAAAAATTTTTGGAGGAGGCTCAGTTTTGCATAGGCTGTCACAGTTTTGGAATTTTGTGATTGTTCTGTATACTATCTGAAAGAATAAACATGAAGGGAATTTATAATAGATGCACCAAATACATTAAACTACATATGAGATCCTGACTGTTTAGAACCTGGCATGCATTTTTGAAATACAGAATTATAGGCAGTGAAAATACCTAATGAATTTATAAGTTGGGAGAACTTTAAATGAAATCAGTACTTTATTGACTTCTAAGGAATTTCAAGAGTTAGTCCTTCCTAAAGAATCCTAATCTTCAGGAAGGTCCTAAAGAAGTAATTGTCTATTAGGCTACTGAAAATGTTTCATTTAGAAAGAGTGAAATTTTGTCTGTGAATACATTCCAACATCTAATAACCCTCAGAGGAAAATGAGAGTTCCCAGGATTGTCACTTGTAATGACTTGTCTGAGGGCAGAGGGAAAGAACGTCTCCTCAAATCTTGTTAATGAGACTGTTAGAAATGACAAGTATAGAACAACAAAACAATTTTATTACTAATTGCAGTTCATATTTGCAGAGTGATAAGTAGTTTACACGAGTTATTTAATTCTTAAAACCGAGGTTATGTATTCTTTGAAAAAGAGCCCATGTTGTGGAGGAAGAAACCTAGGCAGTGAGTTGACTGGGTAACTTGCCCAAAGTCACACAGCTTTTAGGTGGTGGGGTTGTGATTTATACAAAATTCATCTTTGTTTTATTGCATTATACCGTTCTGGGTCTACATGGATTATCACTTAGACCCTATAAATCCTCCTCCTCAAGTTTGATTATTAACTCCATTTTACAAGTGTGGAATCTGATAATTAGAAGAGATAGGTAACATCTTGAAATCCAGAGCTATTGTGATTCCACATCTGGAGTTATTTGTATATACTGATAATTCCATGTATACGTGATTATTCATGTATGTTGATTATTTGCGGAAAGTCATTTCTAATAGAAATTTATATGGTAATTGTTATGAAGGGTGATTTTAAAACCTGACCTCTTTACTGGGTGAAAAATGCTTATAGCATTTTAACTGGGTGAGAAGTTTTTATAGTTTTAGATGGGACTTAGAGGAACTGCTGTTCTGGCCTACGTAATGGCAGTTAGGAGATAAATAACAAAAATGTCCTTGAGAATTCTAAATTTAGAATACCTCCTTAAAACTTTTGAAGTTAAATTGGAATAACACTTTTCATATTTCTAAAGATGTCTGATTTGACTAAAAGAGTTCTTGTTTTTATCCTATTTTTATATTTTAATAATCTCCTTTTCCGAGGTGTAATTTACTTCCACCTGTTTCAGCTTATTCTGTCCCTTGCTCTTACACTCTAGCACTACTGCCTACCTTTCAGTTCCCTGAGTACCCCTTGTTCCTTCTCTGATCAGGGCCTTTTTACATGCTCTTCCCTTTGCCTAGGATGTGGATCCTCTCCTCCCTCTCTACCCCAAAATGTCATTTTTCTCAGGGAAACCCCAAGGCATATGTTCTCTTGGCACACTCTGCTTTTCCTTCATAGCACTTAGCGTGCTTTGCTATTTATATATTGTGTAATAATCAATATGTGTAGCCAGAATAGATTTTTTTTTTTTTGCCTTTTGTCATTTTAGGGCCACACCTGCGGCATGTGGAGGTTCCGAGGCTAGGGGTCTAATCAGAGCTGTAGCCACTGGCCTATGCCACAGCCACAGCAACGCAGGATCCGAGCCGCGTCTGCAACCTACACCACAGCTCACGGCAACGCCGGATCCTTAACCCACTGAGCAAGGCCAGGGATCGAACCCGCAACCTCATGGTTCCCAGTCGGATTCGTTAACCACTGAGCCACGACGGGAACTCCTAGATAATGATTTTTAACTGATGATCGTTGTCTTTCTCTTCCACCAGATTACAAACTCTGTCATACTTTAATAAATATTTTATACTCCTCATTGTAATTTTTCTTTGAGCCCATGTGTTACTTAGGAGTCTTTGGTGTCCGAACGTTGTCAGCGAATGTGGTCTCTGTGATGGTTGGTTCTTTGAAGTTTTTTAATTACTTTGCTACTTAATGCATGATTCATACAAAAAAAATTCCAGTACTTGAAAAGGATATTTGTTGCATTTTTCTCTCTTTATGTAATAAATAGCTATTGATTCAAATTTGTTATTCAAATCTATACTTTTTTGGTCTGCTTCGATTATCATTTCTGAGAAAAACTTTAAATTCTTCCACATTAAAATTGTATATTATGAATTTGTCATTTCTC
The DNA here is from genome assembly GCA_004024745.2 of Catagonus wagneri. Taxonomy (NCBI): domain Eukaryota; kingdom Metazoa; phylum Chordata; class Mammalia; order Artiodactyla; family Tayassuidae; genus Catagonus; species Catagonus wagneri. Next base: position 2,710,908 of record PVHT021183576.1, read on the forward strand.
CCTTTAATGGGCTGTTTTTGCTTTGTATATCCTGAGGCTTTGTTGTGTATGATTATCTTTTGCTCCTTATTAGTGTCTTACTTTATTCCCAGTATTTGTTTTTTGTCGTTTACCTTAAAAGGAGGCATATCTTTTTCCAAATTTTTTTTTTCCTTTTGTCATTTTAGGGCTGCACTCGCGGCATGTGGAGGTTCCCAGGCTAGGGGTCTAAACGGAGCTGTAGCCACTGTCCTACGCCACAGCCATAGCAACGCAGGATCCGAGCCGCGTCTGCGACCTACATCACAGCTCATTGCAACACCAGATCATTAACCCACTGAGCAAGGCCAGGGATTGAACCGGCAACCTCATGGTTCCTAGTTGGATTCGTTAACCACTGCGCCACGACTGGAACTCCTCTTTTTCTAATTTTTTTAGCCTTTTGCTTTTAATATAATCACTATGACTGAATTTTGTTTTTTACATTTTTATATTTTCAAACCAGTCTAGTAGTCTTATCTTAGAATAGTTGAATTTAACCCATTGCCATTTATTGTGATAACTGATTTGAATTCTTTTCTTTATCTTTCTTAAACTTTTCTTTTTAAAATTTTTTAAAATCTTTTACCCTGTTCTTGCATCCCACCCTGTTTCAGCTTCTTTTGGATGGATTTTTCTTTATTATCCTCTTTCTCTTTTATTTATCTGGCTCACTTGAAAGCCCTAGATTAGGGGATCAGTAGACTACTGCCATTGGGCTAAATCAGGTTAGCTGCCCTTTGTAAACAAAGTTTTATTGGCTCATTCATTTATGTATTATCTATGGCTACTTTTTAATGCTACAATAGAAGGGTTGAGTACTTGTGACAGATATAGTAGAACCTGAAAAGCCTAAAATATTAACTATATGACCCTTTACAGAAAAATTTTACTGAACTCTGCTGTGGAGTATATGTATTTTAATTGGTTAGCCTAAATTTTAGCATATGTACTTAACTATAAATTTGACTAATCAAATTTAAATTTCTTCACTCTCTCAACTTTTACAAAGGATTTTAGAATGCTTTACATAGCCACTGAAATCTTTTTCTCCCATCTCCCAAATTATTGGCTTGAGAATATTCTCCTTTTAAAATTTTTATTTTAAATAGCTTTGTTGATGTATAATTTAAACATACACATTGATGTTATACTTTATAACATTAAATACACACATTCTTATTGCAGTTCTGGCACTGTATTAGAGTCAAGACGGCCTTCTTAATGGATAAACTTGATCCTGACTGATATCTCCTTCTAGGAGATATTTAAAAAATGAGTAGTTTGAATTTTAATGTGTGAAAGCAGGAAAATTGAATAGATTTATTCCAGGCTTAATTGTGTGCCTTTATATGTTCTTTATCAATGACAAAGCAATGAAAAGTCACTGTGTCTTTTATCTTTGGAAGTCAGGGCTTGCTTTTCACACCTGACTGCAATAAAGAAACATCTGTTGCTAGGCAGCCAAAGCACTAGCATCTAGCAACTGTGATGTGTGCATCAGGAATCTTAGACTCTCTTCAGAGCCTAGTGATGTGTAGTATAAGTGAAAGATCTAGCTATCCTTATCTATATGAATTAAAAGAAACAAGAATATAGATAAAAGAATGGTGAAGATGATCATAGTATATAATACTTGGAATGACTGAGGGGTGACATTAAGTAAATGATGCATTTAGAATAGTAAGTGTACAATGAAATGTTAGCTATTAAGAGCTTTGGAAATTATATCACATGATACATTTTAAAAAAGCTGAATCAGTTGTGTTTTATCTATTGCTTTATTCCAAATCTTAGTTCCTTAAAAGTGGTTTATTATTTCTGACAATTCTGTGGTTGACCTGGCCTTGGTTGGTGATTCTGCTGTGATATACCTGGGATCAACTGGGTGGCCTTATTCAGCCGGGAGCTGTGCTGGAGCTGGAACGTACAAGATTGCGTCTCATCCTTCAGAAACTGCTTCCACGTGGCATCCATCATTCAGTAGTCCGTCCTAAGCCACTTTAGGGCATGGTTGCTGGCTCCTAGGAAGGACAGTCCTCATTATGCAAGTGCTCATAAGCCGCTGATTGCACATTTCTTAACGTCCCAATGGCTAACCTAGTTATGCGTCCAAGTCAATATAAGAGGGAATTACACAAAGGTAAGAAGAGCGGGAATCGTGGTTTACTGAGGACTGCCAGTGTAGTAGTCTCAAGTGGTATAAAGAACCCAGAGATCTTCACGTGGTTGGAATCTGAACCATGTGTTGTCCCACTGATATGCTAGACAGTACTTCTCAAACTTCAGCATGCATCAGAACCACTAGGATCAGAACCAACTTCAGATCCTCTTTTTTGTATGTCTGGACTAGAGCCCATAAGTAAGCATTTAAAAAGTCTCCCCAGGTTGTCCTGATGAACCCCTGATGTCCAGTTAGAGAACAATTTATCAGAAACTCTGAGGTCAGGGACACCCTGCATTTCCTCTGGTAATCTGCCTTTATCAGAGGCTAGCCTTATGAGATTTTTTACCAAGCAGAAGATTGCTAGCTTGTTCTCTGTGGCAAGTTGATAGCAACCATGGGGATGGTTAGGGTAGGGTCACCTTTTGGATTTCAGTTGTTCATATGACTCTACAAAGGTAGTCCCCTGTGCTAGATTTTAGGTTGATGAGAATTTTTTGTAGAAGTGGAAAATTTGGGTATCCAAGGTACTCTGCTTTATCAAAGGAGCTTCTCTAATGCTGATTTACATCTATATAGCAGTTGTTTAATAAAAATAACAAAAAAGTTGGATCTGTGTCTATGCAATCCTTAGCTTGACATCTCTGTGTAGTGAGATTGGAATGAAACCCATTTTCATTGAAAGAGCACTAAAAGTGTAACATTAAGGAAAGTGACTTCTAAGATCTCCTGAAAGTCTTAGTGTGGTTTTAAACTTTCATAACTTTAGAATTATAAATGCTACGAACTTAATGTCATTTGCGAAGTTATTTAACTTTCCTTTGGATTCCTTTTTTTGTATTTTGAATACTTAATTTTATGTTTTTGTACATATTTTAAATATCTAAGAATATTCACATATTTAAGAAATTTACATAATTAAACTTTCAAATCATATTTTATTATTCATTAGCAGCATTTATACTTAATTTTGTTTTGATACATATTTTAAATATTTAAGGATATTCACATATTTAAGAAATTTACATAACTAAACTTTTAAATCATTTTTTATTATTCATTAGTAGTGTTTATGCTTCTGAGTTACTGAAAGCTACACTAAGGCTTGTGGGACATCCTGTATGTATATTACTCAAACGATGATGTTTAATGGCAGGAAGGTTATTTGCTTGAAAATAAGTTGGAAACTTCATTTTCCCATTCTTTTTTTCTATTTTTTTTTATACATTAGGATTCAAGAGTCACCATTCAGGGATGCTGTTATTAAAGCAACTTGTCACATATGTATTTGAGATACTGATGTGTTGACCTATTCTAGACATGCACAGAGTCTTCAATGCAAGGATTTGATGCAGAACTTAGATGACAAAATAACATGTCTGTTAGAGAACCATGTAATTTTGGATGTCGTAACCAATGCTGAGCATAATTAGAAATGCTCTGTATTTGAGGAAAACATCTCAAAAAGTTTGCAGACAGTGAGTTTCCATTCCTTTGACTTAGAGGAACCTCTGATACTGGTTTATTGTATCTCTTCCTAACCCCTCCTTTGCAAAAATGCCTGTGTAACTGTGTAATGCCAGAAGGCGACAGGAAGTTCTTCCATTTAGGCTACTGTCCTCTTCAGGCTACTTCCTTCCTCCAACCCAGGAGCTAGACCCATCCCTTTGGAGCTGGGGTCCAGGGACTGAGGCCATACCATGTTACTTTTATCAGAAAATGCTTTGAAAATGTAAATCCAAGGTAGTATTATCTTATGTTGTAAGACTTCAAGAGATGAGTCACATTACATTACAGATTATAAATGTTGAAATTCTGACAATATAAATATAATTGATTTTTATGAGGAAGAAGAAGGGCAAACATCTAAAGAAAAGATGATACCTTACAAAGGTCTGGAAACCTTGGGTTTCCAAATGACATGTTAAAATATGGGAGGAATTGATACTTATGAAAAATGCTGAAGGGACATATGCACTGTAGTTGCTTTTTGAGTGCCCTGATTTTCTACATATTCACAATCTTTCCTGCACTACAAAGCCTATGGTTCACAGCTCTCACTTACTTTGGTGGCTAGTTCACTTGTAACCTATCACCATCTTACACTGACTACATCTCTGTGTCGTCATAGGGTGACTTGAGTGCACCAAGTGGGAAGTGGTTACTTCCACAGCCACTTTCGTCCATAGCCATTTTCATGGTGGTTATTACAGAATAGTTACCAAAGGAATGGTTTGCAGTATCTCTTTAGTATAATCTTAAGGATTTAAAACAATATTGAAACATAGTAGATTTACAATGTTGTATTAGTTTCTAGTGTAAAAGTGATGCAGATATATATATATATATATATACACACACACACATATATATATATATGGATTTTTTTTTTTTTTTGTCTTTTTAGGGCCACACTCACAGCATATGGAGTGTGGAACTGGAGCTGTAGCCACTGGCCTATGCCACAGCCACAACAACACAGGACCCGAGCCCATCTGTGACCTATACCACAGTTCAAGGCAACGCCAGATCCTTAACCCACTGAGCAAGGCCAGGGATCAGCCTATGTCCTCATGGATACTAGTCAGATTCTTTTCTGCTGAGCCGTGATGGGAACTCCCAAGGATTTTAATTTAAGCAAATTGAAGAGAGCTCAGGTGTCTCTGGTGTGCTTGAAATGAATCTTGAAAATTTTGATATAGGTTTATGCCCAGATTCTCTACTCTTTATTTTTATTCTTTAGAGTTTCCTGGATTTGAGGGCAGCAAACTTTAAGCCAGATCTTACTTAAACGTTGAACTGAGTCAGAAGGCAAAATGTCCAGTATGAGTTTTGTGGTGTTTTGTCTTTTGCATGATAGTTTTCAATCTGATTAGCTATTAGTTAAGGTGATTCAAAACACATACCCCAAATTCTTAACAAGTATAGTGTGAGGATAAATTAGGTAAAATACATAACACCAATTTGAGATTTTTAGGAAAAGTCATCGCTCTAAGAAAAAGATCTTACACTGATACATAATTAAGTAAAGTTTGAATATTTTCTTTAGGGACTGTGTTCTTTAGGCACCGCAAATACTAGAATGTTCCTTTTAAGGAATAGATACCAAAGAGGTACAGAGGTGGGGAATGCTGAGTTTTAGCCAGGAATTTGTCTTATTAGCATTTATTGGAATTTCCTTTGTATTAACAGAAGTAATACACATTATAGAAAATATGAGTACAGAAAAAAATTTTCAAACCCCTTTATTCCTACTGTTCAGAGTTTCTGTTCACAATGTAGCATGTTCTTCCTTCTCTGTGCAATAGAACCAAACACAACAAAATGGATGAATTTTACAATCATGAAGTTGAACAATTAAAAAAAGTAAGACGTGGAAGTCTATAAGCCATATGATTCTATTTATATGACGTTCAAATATTGTCAGAAGTTAACTGTGTTTTTCAAGACTGCATATGTAGGTAGTAAAGAAAAAAGATGTGGAAAATGTTATTCCAAAGCCAGATGGTCTCTAAGAGGAGAGAGGTGATGACGGAAAGGCCCATACAGAAGGTCTGAGGTGCCGGCAACGTTCTAATTTTTTCTTTTTACCTGAGGGGTGGTTACCACAGATATTCACTTTATTTATTTTATTTTATTTTGTTTTGTTTTGTTTTTTTGCCTTATCTAGGGCCGCACCCGCGGCATATGGGGGTTCCCCGGCTAGGGGTCTAACAGGAGCTGTAGCTGCTGGCCTTCGTCACAACCACAGCAACGTGGGATCCGAGCCGCGTCTGCAACCTGCACCACAGCTCACAGCAAGGCCGGATCCTTAACCCACTGAGCAAGGCCAGGGATCAAACCTGCAACCTCATGGTTCCTTGTCGGATTTGTTAACCACTGAGCCATGACGGGAACTCCTGAGATGCTCACTTTAAAATTATTTGTTAAACTGAGTATTTTTGTTATATACTTTACCATAAAAATGTATACTTTGTATATTTTCAGTAAATATGTAGAAATTGGGCAACATATAGAATAGATGATATAGAACGTTCTCATTTCATTAAAAGCAAAAAGGCCATATCTATATATTTGTACTTACATTGACTATTTCTAGAAGAATATATGAGAAATTACTAGCAGTGATTGCCTCTAAGAGGAAGGGCTGAAATCCTGGCATGGGAAGATTTACTTTCACCATATATCCTTTTATTTCCATTTTGCATATTTTCCAATGAGGAATGCTCTTAAAAATTACATGGTAGAGCATAGGAGAAATTAAGACCCCAAATTCAAAACTTAAGAATGTTTGACACCTTGATGACTTCTTTTTTAAGATGTAAGTAGGTCTGAAGTCGTGGGATTAAGGGAGAATTAGACTGAAAGTTAAAATCATGGGCTTTTCAGATCACATTCCTCCCTTCATGGCTGTCATGATGCTCCGTTGTCTTTAGAGGTCTTGCTGCCTAGTCATGGTTCACAAACTTTAGTGTACATCCAGAGCGCTGGACCTGGATCGTTCATATATACATCCCTGGGCTGTACCTTCAAGATGTTTGACTCAGTGCATCTGCATTTCGGATAAGTCCCCAGGTCATGCTAATGCTGCTTATGCCAGGACCACATTTTTAGAACCACTAGATAGTAAAGGTGCCACTTATATAAGGATTATGCTGGAAAAGAGAACAAAAATGGAGGCCCATACCCAGTGCATATAGTATGTACTTCCAACAGAAAGAAGCAAGAGTTATATAATTTGTGGCCCATGTTGTGGCATTACCTCTATTTTTAAGCCTGTCTATGAATGGTAATGTAGGTTTTGCCAGTTGGGGAAATCAGGTAGATCCGTTTAAAATCAAACGGAGTTTCTGCTGTGGTACAACCTGGGAGCACTGGGACGCAGGTTCAATCCCCAGCCCAGAACAGCGGGTTAAGAATTCGTTGTTGCTGCAGGTCGCAATTGTGGCTTGGCTCCCTGGCTAAAAATGAAAAAAAAAAAAAAAAAAAAGAAGTAATGTTCTTGTGATAATATGTCTAAATTTGTCATCTCCTTAACTGTGGTTTTGGATAGCTGGAATAAAGAATTTTTTTTAAAAAAAGTTGTGCAAAAGACTAGCTTTGAAAATTCCTTTATATGTCTTTTAAAAAAGAATGCAAGACAACTAATTTTGTAAAAGGTAAAAGATTTATTTACTTCTTTCTTGTTCATGTTAGAGTTAACGGACCCATAGTTTTGAATTACTTTTTCAGTCTCCTTCATAATATTTGCCTCTAAAACTAACAGATTGTCATCGATGAATTATAACATATATAACTTGTATATTCATGAAAATCTCCTAAAACAATTAAGTCTACTTTTGTTGAGTCTTGTGCTTACTCCGCTGTCCACCAGAGGGACTGATCTCATTTAAGGTTGGGAAGGGTATTCCTCTCCCTGGAAGCTGGCAGTATCCTGTGGTGTAAAAACCTAGCATTGCTTTTTGATTGTGTGACGGACTTGGTTTCTGAAGTAACTTGGCATTAACTTTGGCCTTCTGATGACCTTTTTGTCTAACACTACAAATTTTTCGGCTTGTGCCCTGTCAGCCGGTACCCTACTTTATTTTTGTTTTTCTTGGACTGTCCTTGTTTTAAAATTGTGATCTTATTTCAACCATGCTAGCTGTTCTTGGCTTCCTTTGCTGTGCTGATCCCTTCCCTTGTTTTCCCAGTAAGGAGGGATTTTACATCCTGCCTTTTCCTGGAGATTTTTGATCCTGTGGGCCTTCTCTGTTGTTCTAACCTTGATGTACAGCCCGCCTTTTCTGTTTTCATAATTACACTATGATGAATTTTAATTTGCTGTGTTAACATATTGTGGGGACATATGTAAAGCTATATTGCTTACTCCTTTTATTTTTTATTTTATTTATTTTTTTTTGCCTTTTGTCATTTTAGGGCCGCACCTGTAGCATGTGGAGGTTCCCAGGCTAGGGGTCTAATTGGAGCTGTAGCCACTGGCCTACGCCGCAGCCACAGCAACGCAGGATCCGAGCCGCGTCTGCGACCTACACCACAGCTCACAGCAACGACAGATCCTTAACCCACTGAGCAAGGTCAGGGATTGAACCCGCAACCTCATGGTTCCTAGTCGGATTCGTTAACCACTGTGCCACGACGGGAACTCCCTTACTCCTTTTATTGACTATGATTGCTAGGACATTGGTAAGGAAAATATGTATCTTAGATATGGATGTGTGATATAAATGGAGAATCAGAAATGCTGTTAGGTGAATTAAGTCTGTATTTTATAAGCCTACTTGTTACTAGAATAAATTTTATGATTAGCTAATGAATTAATTTGAGATCCTTTAAGATTTAAGTGCCTTAATAGTTTTGAGTTTAACAATTCTGTGAATCCAAACTCTCATCTGCAATAGTTTTGTTTGCTAGCTGGAAAAAAAAAATCAGGCATTTGAAACCAGACTGATCTGTGGGTTTATCTTAGCATCTGATTAAAAGTTAATGGAAGATTATCGGTGAAATGGTACTGCCTAATAACATATTGCTGTCTAGCAAACAGAAAGCTTTTCTACCTGTTTTTTCTTTTTTCTTTTTTTGCCTAAGTTTGTTATGCATATTTGCTAGAATTAGTATTAAATTATTTCTGTTGAATTCAGTAATGTTTGTGATTTCTTTTGTATTTTGTATTGAAAATTAAATGGTTATAATCTCTAGCTTTGACTTGGTTTTACACTAATCACATTTTAAGGACATACTAGCCCTACTTTTAAAAATGTCTTTTGCTGAAAAAATGCTCAACATCTCTGATGATTAGAGAAATGCAAATCAAAACTACTGCAAGATACCACCTCGCACCGGTCAGAATGGCCATCATTAATAAGTCCACAGACAACAAATGCTGGGGGGGGGGTGTGGCGAAAAGGGAACCCTCCTGTACTGTTGGTGGGAATGTAAGCTGGTACAACCACTGTGGAAAACAGTATGGAGGTACCTGAGAAAACTATACATAGAACTACCATATGACCCAGCAATCCCACTCTTGGGCATATATCCGGACAAAACTTTCCTTGAAAAAGACACTTGCACATGCATGTTCGTTGAAGCACTGTTCACAATAGCCAAGACATGGAAACAACCCAAATGTCCATGGACAGATGGTTGGAGTAGGAAGATGTATATATACATGATGGAATACTACTCAACCATAAAAAAAGAATAAAATAATGCCATTTGCAGCGACATGGATAGAATTAGAGACCCTCCTACTGAGTGAATTCAGTCAGAAGGAAAAAGACAAATACCGTATGATATCACTTATATCTGGAATCTAATATACTGCACGAATGAACTTTTCTGCAGAAAAGAAAATCATGGACTTGGAGAACAGACTTGTGGTTGCCAAGAGGATGGGGGAGGGAGTGGGATGGTATGGGAGTCTGGGGTTAACAGTTGTAGACTGTTGCCTTTGGGATGGAAAAGCGAGGAGATCTTGCTGTATAGTGCCGGGAACTATGTCTAATCACTTGTGACAAATGTGTGTAACTGGGTCACCATGCTTTGCAGTGGGAAAACTGAGAGAAAACTGTAAACCAGCTATAATGGAAAAACAAAAAAAATAAAAATATCTTTTGCTTCTATTTCATTAAATTTGAATTTTAAAAGGAATCACATTTCTCCAATTTGATTTAAATTGGTTATTAATATTAAACATTAACTGTATATCGGTTTTGTTAGTTCATGCATTCTTGGCTATATCCGGGTTAAAACTTTTCTTTTATGGGTTCTTACCCAAATAAAATGCAAAATTTCTTTTTCTGACATTTTCCCATCCTCCATGTTTATTTCTGATTGCCCTTATTTAGTATCAGCATCGTGGGCTGCAGCATCCAACCAGGTTATGGTGAGTTGTTTCATGCAAGGTCCTGCTTGCTTTTTTAAAGTTGAGTTTTGTAAGTTGTTTTGCTTACTGAAATGTCCTTTTCATGAGTACCCATTTCTATGAGTACGGTCTTGTTTTCATCTCTTTGTACCTTCTTATTATAAGGATTAAGTTTAACATTCACAGGAAAGGTGTTTTTCAAGTTTTTACATGGTGTGAAGGTGGGTTCCTTGGCTGCAACACTGCTTCCAAATGTACAGATTACTGTATAGTTGTTATGATATCAAGGGAAAATATCATGACTCCAGGAAAGACCTTAATATCAGAATAAGTTTTTTCCCCAGAAGATTTTTTTTTTTTGCATTATAGCTGGTTTACAGATTTCTATCAAATTTTCCAACTGCACTGCGTGGTGACCCGGTTACATGTACATATATGGATTTGTCACATGTGATTAGACATAGTTCCCTATACTATACAGCTGGATCTCCTTGTTTTTCCATCATGGAAGCACTAGTTAACCCCATTTCCCCCACACACACTCCCTTGGCAACCACAAGTCTGTTCCCCATGTTCCTGATTTTCTTTTCTGTTGAGAGGTTCATTTGTGCAGTGTTTTAGAAGAGATTTCATATGGCATCTGTCTTTCTCCTTCTGACTTGCTTCACTCAGTATGAGGGTCTCTAATTCCATCCATGTTGCTGCGAATGACATTATTTTATTCTTTTTTATGGCTGAATGGTATTCCATCATGTATATATACCACATCTTCCTAATCCAGTCATCTGTCGATGGACATTTGGGTTGTTTCCATGTCTTGGCTATTGTGAATAGTGTTGCAGTGAACATGCATGTACAAGTGTCTTTCTCAAGGAAAGTTTTGTCCAGATATATGCCCAAGAGTGGGATTGCTGGGTCATATGGTAGTTCTATGTATAGTTTTCTAAGATACCTCCACACAGCCTTCCATAGTGGTTGCACCAGCCTACATTCCCACCAACAGTGCAGGAGGGTTCCCTTTTCTCCACACCCCCTCCAGCAGTTGTTGTTTGTGGACTTGTTAATGATGGCCATTCTGACTGGTGTGAGGTGGTATCTCATGGTAGTTTTGATTTGCATTTCTTTTGATTTGCATTTCATCAGTGATGTTGAACAGTTTTTCATGTGCTTGTTGGCCATCTGTATACCCAGAAGATATTTTTTGACGGCTGTGTTATTAACTATGAAAACCAATTTTGTCATAATTTTGAATACTGTTGTCATCCATCTTAAAGACTTAATTTTTCTGTTATTTTCTCTCTATAAAACTGTTTTCTAGGAGTTCCCATTGTGGCTCAGTGGTTAACGAATCCGACTAGGAACCATGAGGTTGCGGGTTCGATCCCTGGCCTTGCTCAGTGGGTTAAGGATCCGGCGTTGCCGTGAGCTGCGGTGTAGGCTGCAGACGCAGCTCGGATCCCGCGTTGCTGTGGCTGTGGTGAAGGCCGGCGGCTACAGCTCCTGTTAGACCCCTAGCCTGGGAACCTCCATGTGCCGCGGGTGCGGCCCTAGATAAGGCAAAAAGACAAAAAAAAAAAAAAAACTATTTTCTAGAACTACTAGTAAGTAGTAAAACGATCATTGTTTCCTTTCTATTTTTCCCTTCAAATCTGATTAGTATCGAAATAAGGAAGGAAACAAATTGAATAATCAACAAATTGGGTGGCTGTCTTCTGAACAATTCAAAGTTTATTGTATATGTTCTATATTCTTATTGATTTTATAGTATATCTTCAGAAGATCAAAAATATAAGTTGCATACATATAAATAATATATACTTTTGTATATTGTAAGAAAGCAGATTTTACCTTTATCCTCTTAGAGGTTCTTTTTTTTTTTTTTTTTTGACTGAGCCTGAGAATTAGATTCACATGAGACAGATCAACAGGAGAAAAGCATACAAATTTATGTAATACAAGTTTTGAAATGATATAGGAACCTTCATAGGGAAATGAAGATCCAAAGAAATGGAGAGAACCAATTTTTTTATTGTGTTGAACAAAGAGAGGGAATTGGGCAATTGTACAAATTGCGGAAAAGTGACTAAACTACATGAGGAGGATAAAGGAAGGTAATTATTATAACAAGGTCTGTTTCTATAGAAATCTCCAACCTCTCATCCTTAGTGTTGAGAATTGTTGCTTTCCTCCTGGTTTAGGGAGGACAACTTTCATATGGGCATTTCATCTCTTTTAAGAAATAGGTCTGTTTTTCTTGGATTTGTTATTTTTCAAGTGCCTTACATTGAAATTGTATACTAGAGCAACTTACTTTGGAGTGACATGTTTTGAACTCTTTAATATAGGTGAGTTTGTAAATGATATATACAAACCAATTAAATATCTTCCTTATTTTATTGTAATATAACAGTCTCAGATTCTGTGGACAAGCAGAACTGTTTAAAATTCAGTTTTGTTACTTGCTAGCTATTACAGCATGTTGTTTGAGCCTTGAGTATAGATGGTAAACACCTATGAATTAAACGTTATAATAGTACTTTCCTCATAGGATGCATGTGAGGATTACAGGAATAATGTGACTAGCACACACAGTACACATCAGAGAGAAGACAAAGTTTTTATCCAGAATTTGTGTTATTCTTCTACAGTGTAGACTTGTTTCTGATAACCGTCATGTCAGAGACTGTATTTCCTAAATTCCCTTGTATGGCCATAATTTCTCTTTCACCTTTATCAGAAATCAGCAGGGCATATTTGTGTGGATTCATTTTTAGTTTTCTGTTCTGTTCCATTGATATCTATGTCTATCACTGTTCTAGTACCCCATGATCTTGATTACTATAATTACATGGTAAGTTGGGAAATTGGGTTGATTGATTTTACCTACCTTTTTTTTTTTTTTTGGTCTTTTTAGGGCTGCACCTGCTGCATATGGAAGTTCCAAGGCTAGGGGTAGAATCAGAGCTGCAGCTGTTGGCCTATACCACAGCCACAGCCATGCAGGATCCAAGCCACGTCTGTGACCTATACCACAGCTCATGGTACTTAACCCACTGGATGGAGCCAGGGATCAAACCTGTGTCCTCGTGGATACTGGTCAGGTTCATTACTGCTGAGCCACAACAGGAAATCCAGCCTATTTAAAAAAAATGTTTTTTAATTATTCTGGTTCCTCTATTTTTCCATGTAGTAGTAAGATCATCTTGTCTATATTTACAAAATACCTTTTTGGGATTTTTGTCAGGAACTGCACTAAATTCATTTATCGATTTGAGGAAAACTGACATCTGAGTATGTTAATTTCCAAATCATGGACACTGTACGACTCTGTGTTTATCTAGGTCTGCCATCCAGCATTTTGTAGTTTTCATACACAGTCCCGTGCATGTTTTGTGAGATTTACACCTAGTATTTTTTTTTTCTTTTTGAGCTGTTATAAATGGTGTAGTAGTTTTATTTTCAGTGTCCACTTATTTATTGCTAATATATAGATTTGCAATTGATTTCTGTGTGTCTGTCTTGTATTCTGCAACCTTGCTGAAATCGATTAGTTCTAGAATGTTTTTGCAGTTAAAAAATTTTCTATGTAGATAACTATGTCATATGCAAACAAAGGTATTTATGTATTTCTTCCTTTCTGATCTGTATGCTCTCCCCTTTTCCATTCCACTCTCTTCCCTTCTCTCTCTGCCTTACTGTACTGGCTTGAACTTCTAGCACTCTAGTAAGAGCAATGAGAATGGATATTCTTGTCTTTCATTGTTAAGCATAATGTTAGCTGTAGTTTTTTTGTTTGTTTGTTTCTTTTGGTAGATGTGCCCCTCTATTCCTATTTTCTTCTGAGACTTGTGATTATGAATGGGTGTTGAATTTGTTTTGGATTTTTTTTTTTTTTTGCCTCAATTGAGTGATTTTTTTTTTCTTTCTTAGCCCTTTAATATAGCAGATTACATTGATTTATTTTATTTTTTGGCAATGAACCAAGCTTGCATCCCTGAAATAAACCTATCATAGTCACGGTGTATAGTTCTTTTATGTATTGATGAGTTCTATTTGCTAATATATCTGATTAAGGATTTTTGAATCTATATTCATGAAGATTATTGATGTGTAGTTTTATTTTTGTATTCTGATTTTGATACTAAGGTAGTCCTAGCTTCATAACATGAATTGGAATTATCCTATTCATATAAGTTTATATTGCACCTTTTAAATATAACATTGTATTCTGAATTTTAAAGTCTGAATTATAGGTAGGAATGTAATCTTCTAACTTTTTCTTGTTTTATTATTTATAATTTTAAAATTATTATTAATTCTGGAGTTCCTGTTGTGGCTCAGTGGGTTAAGAACCCGACTAGTATCCATGAGGATGTGGGTTTGATCCCTGGCATCACTCATTGGGTTAAGGATCTGGCATTGCCACAAGCTGAGGCATAGGTTGCAGTTGCTGCTTGGATCTGTGGTGCTTTGGAGTTGTGGCTGTGGTGTAGGCCAGCAGCTGCAGCTCCAATTCAGCCTCTAGCTAAGGAACTTCCATATGCTGCAAATGTGGCCCTTAAAATATATATATATATAGAAAAATACTATTAATTCTGTGGCTGGTATTTTCCTATATAAATCGTCATGAATGCCTTATTTATCCTTAGGATAATTTTAAGAAATTGAATTCTTTTTTCTTCATTTCTTTTTTTAAAAATTACTTTTTTCCATTAAAGCTGGTTTACAGCATGTTCTGTTAATTTTCTACAGTATAGCAAGGTGACCCAGTCTCTCTCTCTCTCTCTCTCTCTCTCTCTCTCTCTCTTTCACACACACACACACACACACACACACACACACACACATATACACACATTCTTTTTCTCACATTATCCTCCATCATGCTTTATCATACGTGACTAGATATAGTTCCTTGTTCTATACAGTAGGATCTCATTGCTTATCCATTCCAAAGGCAAGAGTTTGCATCTATTAACCCCAGATTCCAAGTCCACCCCACTCCCTTTCCCGCCCCCTTGACAACCACAAGTCTGTTCTCCAAGTCCATGACTTTCTTTCTGTGAAAATGTTCATTTGTGCCATATATTAGATTCCAGATATAAGTGATATCATAGGGTATTTGTCTTTCTCTTTCTGACTTCACTTAGTATGAGAGTCTCTAGTTCCATCCATGTTGCTGCAAATGGCATTATTTTGTTCTTTTTTTACGGCTGAGTAGTATTCCACTGTGTATATATACCACATAGAAATTGAACTCTTATATCAAATGATAACATTTTAAAATTTTTGATAAATCCCAACTTTTCCTCCAAAAAGAGGGTACCAATTAAGTAATTCCACACCTGTGTGTTTATGAGAATACCTGCTTCATTACATTTCAACTTTTAAACACTTGAAATGTATTTTGACTTGGTATGGTTTATTCTGATATTCTTATTATATGGTATTTATTCTTATTGTATACTTTTTTATTCTTCTTCCAGTTAGTACTGTCCCAGTCATTCTTTAGGAGAGTATTTATACATTTCCCAGATTTCAGATTTTGCTATTGTTAACCTTTATGGGATTTTTCTCACTTTCTTACATGGTGGTCAAATAGTATGGGCCATGTAGTTTTGTTGGTGGTATGTTTAGAATATGCTTAATTTTTCAAAAAATCCTGCAATATTTTTATTAATGTTTTAGTGAGTCTGTGAGAACTTGAGATGGTATTTTATTTCTCCTTTACTTCTAATATTTTTTCTTTACAAATATATTGTATCATACATTCTATGTATACAGGCTTGTGATATTCTAGTTTTAAATTTTTTATCCTAAAAAATTTTGATTTTCATTTTGTTCGTTGTTAATATTTCTATCCTTTTCTTGGTTTTGCTTGCTGCATCACTATCTGCCCTTTAAGTTTTTACCTTTAATTCATTTTAGTTTCTATATCATATAAACAGAACATAGTTGGGTTTTAGCATTTCAACCAAACTAAGACTGTCTTTTAAATGGGGGTTATGAATTGATTGATCCTACATTTGCTATCTTGTTTTATGACTTTGATTTTTTATTTCAAAAATCGATTTAATATATAAACTGTTATCTCATCATTTTTCCCCTTGCAGGGGTTTTTATAGGCAAACTTTTTGTTTCATTCTGCTTAAAGTTTTATGTATTCCTTATGAACCTGTAGAAATGGTTTCACTAATACTTCTATCCATCCACTAAGACAGGATATGTAAATATCCTGTCAAATATATATCCTGCTGCATATATAAAACGTTCACCTGAAATATTTCCAGAAGTTCTGAGGGGGAGAGAGAGGGCTTGCTTTGTCAAGTGCTGTGTAAGGGCCCCCTTCTTCCCTTGCTCTGACTTCCCCTAGCATGTATCATGGTGTTTTTCAGGCACTGCTGGCTTAGGCAAGAGTGGCTTTCCTTCTCCTGAGAACCAGTGGGTTTGCCAGGCCCTCTGATGCCAGTGGCTGGGTATTGCCCTGACTCTGCTTATCTGCTTCTCATCAGTCATTGGAGCCATCTCATCCTGTGTGATCCAGGCACTAGTATTAGTCTTCCTGAGGTGTGTTAATGATGCAGTTTTCTCTTGTGCAACGGGACATGTAAAATGATTGCATTTTAATAGTACTGCTAAAAATGAAATTCATGCCAGTTCTATAAGCAAAGCTGTGCATTCAGCTGAATTCAACCTAACTCTTTAGGCTATCATTGCTTCAAGCACTACTCTACTGCTGCTAATTGTATGCAAACCTTTACTGTTCTTTTTAGCGTATTGGTACATTGCTAACATTATCTGACAGTGCTGTTGTGTACCAGTAGTTGGTCTAATAATTTTATATATACAGACACATTTAATCCTCATAACAACCCTGTGGGGTAGGTATTACCCCCTTTTATAAATGAGGAAAGAAACCGAGACCATAGAGAGGTTAAGTTGAAATAGGCAAAGGAGAAGTCTCTTCAAACTGGAGTATGTACCAGCCCTTCCATCTGTGGCCTGCAGGTTGACACACTGGGTCCCTGGCCACATCCCTCCTGTGTAGCGATTATTGGTAATCTTCCTCTCCTTGCCACACTGTGGGAGGTTTTACCTCTCTTTGGCAGCGGTAGGGAGAGAACAACTTGTTTTCAGCTCTAGGTTATCATGAGCAATATAATCCTAATTCAGATCATAAGGGCTGCCTTTCAATCTCAGTGCCCTTCTTTGCAGGGATAGTGATAGGTAACAGCCAAATCAAGGCAAATACATTAATGTTGATTTATTTGCCCTGACCAGGTGAAGGTCAGAGGAAGAAACAATGGGATTCTTAAAAATATATACTATACTTTATGTATATAAAACTGGGGAAAAAAAATCCCACCTTTATTTCCATTCCAAATTCAAGCCAGATTTTCACAGTAACTCTTGGGGGAAGTTTATCCCAATCCCCAGTACCCTCATAATGTTGCTACTTCCATATCCGTATGTGTCTTAGACCTAATTATACCTGCTCTATGTACCTGAATATTTTACTGTCAGTTACTTTTCTTATATTCTCTAACCATAATCATTTTATGAACTTTATAGACAGAAGGAAGGACTTTTTCTGGGATATCTGGTGCCACCCGTAATTCTTACTTTATCAGAGTCAGCACACATCAGAATATTGCAGCTTTCGAAATTTACTGTTCTTTCTTCACCCATTTCTACCACAACCTCTCTTTCTCGCGCTCCAGTGTAGCCTATAGCCTCTTTCTCACCTCCTAAATTAAAAAAGGGGCTTAATGAGGACACTATTAGTACAGGTGATAGAAACCCAACTTGGATTCCATATTTGCCTCATTTAAATATAGTGCTGGAAGACGAATAGGGGTTGAGCTCAGCTTAGGGAGACTTGCTCATGCAGCATCCTTGTTCTTTCTGGCTTTGATATGTGCTTCTCTTAACTGTCAATTTCATGCTCTCTCAGATTAGCTTTTAACAGCATCTTGGGAGAGAGTTTGGGCGGCCTACAATGCAGGGCTCATGTATTTAGCAATACGATGGAAAGAACACTTTTTTCCCCCTGGTCCTAGTTTTAAAAAATTCCAGAGATGGACTCTGGCCAATTAGGTCCATTCCTGGTGAATTAGTCTGGCCCAGGGAGCAGAGTGGTACGATTGACCTTAATAATATATGCCTGATATTATTGATGATTAGGTACAGGTGGCCACTTATTAAAAAGACTTTAGAACAGTTCAAGTGGAAGTTATCAGGATATGAACTAAGGCACAAGGAGAGAGATGGAGGGGCGTTTGACATTCAAAACATTTAAGAGGTAGCATTCATGGAGTTATAAGCACACTATTAAAAAACAAGTTAGCTATGCAAACACCACACAAATAAAATAAACCATCTGCTTTGTTTGACCCTTTTGAACATGTTCTAACTGTGGAGCATGCAATTTTAGTTTTTATTTTTTTGCACCTTCATTTACATAGTTATTGTCGTTTGTTCAGTCACCTGAACATTTTCTATCTAGAACAAAGTAAAGGACATATGGTTATTGACAATTTGTCATTTCGAGCTGTTAAACACAGAAAAGGTTTCTTAAATGTCTCTCTATCCTGCCTCTGCACATAACCAATTGAATATAAAAAGCAGTATCCTTGACTCATGTCTGACTGTTCTTGGCACAATGTCAGTGCTACTTGCACTGTAACTTTTATTGGTTTATCTGTGAATAGAATTATTATGTTCAGATGGTACGCTGGGAGTAGATTAATGTGATTATAGATGTATAATAGAGATTGTAAATTTCTCTTTGTATTGCTTAGTGCATAGAGCTTAATACTATCTTCCTATTAAGATATTACTTATTAAGTAGTAAGTAATACTTATTAAGTAGTATTAAGCTCTACTATCTTCCTATTTAGATCATGATTCTTATATAATCATGAAAACATTTTATGAATTATGATAAAGAAGACCTTTTTGGGTATCCTTGAGATCAGATTTCATAATGGTACTAATTTATTTGCCATTTAAAAAATTGTTGTCATTTGGAGTGATGGTTCAGAAGCAATGGTGGGTAAATCTGCTAGTGCCTTAGCACAGATCAGGGTAGTGGCTGCACTCTGTTCCAGTAGTTAGGGTATTTTCAACTTGCACTTTCAGAACAATAAAGCCACTTTCACCTAACTGTTTCCTTGATAAAACAGTAACAATTATTAATTTTATTAATTTTTGACCCTCAAGTCAAAATATTTTTAATATTCTGTGTGAAGAAACAGGACGTATACACAAAGCACTTTTGATACATATTGAAATACAGTGCTAGTCTTAGGAAAAGCTCACCTACAGGTGTTTGAGTTGTGAGTCTGTTAAATGCATTTTTCATGGAATACTGTTTTTACTTGAAAGAATCACTACCAAACTATAGTCATTCAGATATGGATATTTGGCTGTCATTTTCTTTAAGCCTATCATTTAAAAGAAATGACAAATGGAGTTCCCGTCGTGGTTCAGTGGTTAACGAATCTGACTAGGAACCATGAGGTTGTGGGTTCGATCCCTGGCCTTGCTCAATGGGTTAAGGATCCGGCGTTGCCGTGAGCTGTGGTGTAGGTCACAGACGCAGTTCGGATCTGGCGTTGCTGTGGCTCTGGCATAGGCTGACGGCCATAAAGGACAAAAAATAAAAATAAAAATAAAAGAAATGACAACTAGCAGTAGTTGTTGCCAAAGATAAAAATCCAAAAGAAGATAAAATTACAAATAAATATTAGAATTAGGAACTTGGAAAACTATTCACCACCTTGAGTGTGACAGCTTCCCGCTACTTAATAGACTATTCTGATGAAATTGGTGGTATTTAAGCAATGGGATTCTTTTGATGTGGTGTAATAGAGTCAGCATTTGGAAAGGCTGCATAACTCAGTGAACTAATATTTTCCAAATGATCTATGTGTATCATGTTACAGAATCATGCATGGATAAAATATTTATATGAAATACAAGATAGACCAGTGGTTTTTAGCATAACAGGGTAAGAAAAATGTTCATTGGTAGAAGTTTAAAATTATATATTGCAACAAACTTTTAAGAAACTACCACTTGTCAAGTAAAGAAGAATATAATTATATTAAAGGTTATTAAACTACTACACCATTTTCCAACTAGATGTACTTTAAGCAAAGGGCACATAGCAGATTGAAAGTTGAAAGATGTGTGAATACAGCTGCTATTCATAGACATTAGAGATTTTTTAAAATGTAGAACAGTATCCCTCACTAATTTTTTATTGTTTTGGAAAATACAGTAATTTTTATCATCAATATCATTTATTTTAACATGTAAAGAATGTGTTATATTAAACATTTTTTTTAGGGCTGCACCTGCAGCATATGGAAGCTCCCAGGCTAGGTATTAAATCAGAGCTGCAGCTGCCAGCCTACACCACAGGCACAGCAATGCGGGATCTGAGCCACACCTGTGACCTACACTACAGTTCACGGCAACACCAGATCCTTAACCCACTGAGCGAGGCCAGGGATTGAACCGGTGTCCTCATAAATACTACTTGGGTTCTTCACTCACTGAGCCACCAGGGGAACTCCTGTTATATTTAAATTGATAAATAACTCAAAGCTTGGTTCGTTTCTTTTAATCTTACCTGGGCTTCTTGGAGTTTGCTTCATGCATGAATGCGTCTGTTTCCCTGAGATCTGAGTAGAGTTTATATACAGAATCAGGCTTCCTTCCCTGGCTTTTCTTTTTCCTGAGATTACCAATCTACTTCTTTTTCCATGGCTGTGGTTCCCCAAGCCCTAACTTTTAGTTCTTCAAGCTTTCTTTTCTGTAGGTTTTTAGTCAGATTTTTAGTGTAGACTGTGACCTTCCCTCAGCCTAACACTGTGAAAACAGAGAGTCCTCTCAGTGCCTCCTGGTAGCTTTGTTTTTGTGTGTGTGTGTGTTTTTTTTCCAGAGTCTCTACTTATTATCCGTTGGAAGGTTATTATAATAGGAGCTATTTAGCCAAAGCAGAACTCTCCTTTTCTTTCATTTTTCTAATCAGTTGCTTTTATTTTTATTTTTTTATATTTACCTTGAATTTATTTGGATTAAAATTTATATATAGCATGAGGTCAGTATGAACTTTTTTTCTCAAATCAATAAACTAAAACTTTTTAAATTATTTTTCCCCTCTAATTTTAATTGCTCCTTTACAGTTTTCTGGTGTTTGCCAATCGTGTTCTGAAGAGCCTTAGAATTGCTCAGGCTTGCATCAGGCAGAGAGCTATGCCTATATTTTTCTTTGGTTATTTATTAAGTTTGTAATTCAGTGAACAATATTTGTTAAATCACCTACTACCTGCTAAACACTATGCTGGAGCCACTGGAGATACAGTGAGTACTGAAATGAACATAGCCCTTGCCTCAGGGAGTTACTTATGCTGTTTACTGAGTTTTATGTATCAGGTTTCCATATATAAAATTTTCCATGTATAAAATTTTGCACGTGTAATTGTATAAATAAAATAGTTTTGTATGAATTCATTTGTAAATTCATGCAAACAAAACTATAAAATGGATAAAGTTTAAATCAGTATTAATGTGACAAAGGATGTTTCCCAAAACTTAATCATCAAGCTCAACATGACTATTACACTGAGTGCTCCGAGTTCTGCTCTTGAAACTTCTGAGAAACCTTTGTTTCTACAGCATACTGTGGTATCATTTGGCTTTCAGTTTGTACAAATTTATCAGTTGAGAAATGGATGTATCCTTGTATTTTTTTTCCCCCATCCCTCAGCTTGCTATAATTAAAATAACCTGTTTGGCAGAAGTAAGATGGTAAATAAAAATGCACATTCAAGTACTGATACTACTTGGTGATTTGGGATTATTAAGTAAGAATCAAGATGACCCAGAATATGGAGTGTGTGTGTGGGGGGGGGGGTGAGAAAGAGAGAGAATTCTAGTTCACATGAAGAAAAGAAACAAAAGATTTTTACAGAAATAAAATGGAATCTCAAAATCAGTTCTAGACCTTCAGAGTCTACAAACACCATTAGTAAAAATGGCTCTTCGTGGGATAAAAGCCAAATTCCTCATGTTGATATCCGAGGCCTTTATCAATTTGGATTAAATCTTTTTCTTTTTACTCTTTTGTTTTCTTGCTTTCACTTCCTACTGTTGTATACACATGGTCACATTTTCCCCAGATCTGCGCCTTGTCTCTTTTTATACATCTGTGCCTATAAAATCCCATCTATCTATAAGGGCCAGTTGATACCCTCATTTCCCCTGGAAGCTTCTGTCCCTGCTCCAGTTATAATTTGATTTCTCCTTCTCTGAACTCCTCTTTTGAACTCCTTCTGTATCTGATACTTTAGCATTGCATTTTTTAACAATGTTAGTTTAATTGTTTGATCTGCATATTCTTAGGCCTATAGACTTTAAAGTCCTTAAAGGCAAAGTAGTAACAAAAGTGTTTTGCATAACCTTCAAGATCATTGTTGGTTTTCCTGAGGAATTTACTAAGTGAATCCTATGGGATTGCAGTATTAAGGGTTTAGTTTTCCTTGAAGAAATATGTGGTTCCTTTATACAGGGTATATAGGCAGTGTACTTCGATATAGAAAATACTTATTTTTCTAAAACTAAAATTCTGTAGACATTTTGTATTTGTTCTGTATTTTTTAGGACTGCTGGGAAAGATCCTGATGGCTATCCGAGATGCAGGTTTTGAAATCTCAGCTATGCAGATGGTAGGTCATTTGCAATGAGTCAACTTATTGAGAAACTGGGGGGGTTTTTTTGAAGTATGCTTTAAAACATTTTTCATTGAAATTTCTCTGTGCACTAGTGAACTCAACGCATTAAAAATAAAAAGAAATATTTTCTGAATTTGATAGCCTTATAATAAAAAATGTTTTTGAAATGATTTTACCCATAAAATCTCTCACTAACTAATATTCCAATGATACCTGTAATTTAAATTTATAAACAGGTTTGTACAATTCATGGAACTTCAGTTAGAAAAGAAATATAGACTGAAACAATGCATTTAGTTCCTCCAAATAAAAAATGTAATTAAGCTAAGTAGCCTTAATGAATCTTCTGTTGTCTGAATTAATAAGAAGAGAATCAGTTCACAGTTTTCCCTGACCAGGGCCTTTTGCTTGTTTCTGTAGTTAGCACACTTTAGCCCCTTTGTTGGTAGTCTTGCCAGTGGACCTCCAGAGCCCATAATCAAAATTGCTGTGTCAGTACTAGCTTCTATAGAGCCGTTCTGTATCATTGAATTATACTTACCAGTGTGTTTGGCAAGAAGTTGGGCACAAATTAAAGGAATCAGATAAGTTATTTGAGTTTTACAATTTACGAAGGCACCAAGTTTGTGTTATTATGATTGTGGAATACCAGTTTTGGAGAGAATTTTCTGACTAGTGTAATGTATTTACTCTTTTTTTGAAAAGGAACTCCTTTTGATTTTTGTGAAGTGTTAGGATCACCCCAAATCAGAGGTCAGGGCACTAATTGAGGTTCTGCCTATTTTGTATCCCTGCTTGGTATGAATGCTAATAAGCTGAGAAAAGGTCAGAAGTATCAGCTAGTTTGCAGAGTCATCAGGCACAGCTTGGAGACTGATGAGGAAGTTGATATTTGAAAAATCTTACCTAGAACTGTAAAGAAACTGTTACCAAAATGTTCTCAGAATATTAGCCAGGTGATATATTCACAAGGTCATAGGACCTAAGCCTCCTTAAATAATCCTTGTGGAAATTTTAGATTTAAACATTGATCTAACTCTAGGCCTGCACCCTACCATAGTGATTGTGCATAGTGGGTGCTCAAGAAAACGAGAATAATAATTTGAAAAAGGATTACTTGAGTTCGTAGGAGAGGCAATCAGAGTCACTGTGATTTTTGGAGGGAGAAAGCTCTATTTCGAATGATGGGTCTTCTGCTTTCTAGATATGTGAACTTGGCCAGATTTTAATCATTCTTATCTTCAATTTTCTCAGCTCAGCAATGAGAATGTTATTGTTTGCCTCAGTGTATTATTTTGTGGATTAAATAAAATAACCCTTCACAGTACCTTGTAGAATTTCCAGTACAAGTTACTAAGTACATAATAAATTGCATCATCTGTTATTACTTTGTAGTATTAATAATACAAGTTTTTGAATATTGAATATCATGCAGAATTCCCTCCTTGTAATAGTTATGTTGCCTATGAAAATAAATCTTCCTAGTTTGAACTTTTGTCGGTGTAGATAGAAACTTCTAAGTGATCTTTAATCCTGGCAATAATAAATAAGCAAAGTAGGGAGAAAAGCAAATCTGAGGCTATTTTTTTTTAATTTGAGATTTTTGTTCTTGAGACTTTAGAGCACAGTGAAATTTTATTTCTAAGTCTGAATCCAGCCTGGATAAGAATGGGTCCTTGTAGATTTGTCTTATTAGCATACTCTGATTCTTTTTGAGGAGCAGTAGAATTCCCAAATGACTTGTGTAAATGCTTTATTATGAACCAGACTAGGGATTTTTCTGAATGCTTGGAAGGAAAAGAGTGTTATTTCCAGCCCCCTGTACAAAATTTGAAATACTTTCCCTTAGTAATATTTCTTTTTGGTGCCACTAGTCTATCAATAAACAATATTACATTGTACATAAGTTTTTGTTTTTTTTTTGTCCTGAGAACAAGGTTTTGTTCAACAAGGTGGAATGTAATGGTTAAGAGCACAGTCAGTGGGATCAGATGCTTGAGATGGAATGCCAGCTGTTGAAGGTGACATAACCCCTCTGGGTGTTCACCTCATCTGTAAATTGGGGGTGTTCTTATGTTGTTGCTACAATTAAATGAGATGATTCACAGACAAAACCTGGAGTAATGCTTGATACATAAGTACTAAATAAATGTTATAAATAAATTCCATTTTTGATAAAAATACTTTTTGTCATTGATAAGCTGACCTTTAATACTTTTTCTTCAAATACTGATTTTTTCAATGTTTACGTTTAAAGTAAAGAAAATATATCTACGAGATCATAAATATTGAGTGCTAAGTATGTCTCATTCTGTTTTCATTTGTTGGTTGGCTATGTTTTTGTTTTTGTTTTTCTAAATATAGTTCAACATGGATCGAGTTAATGTTGAAGAGTTTTATGAAGTTTATAAAGGAGTAGTGTCTGAATATAATGTGAGTATCAAAGTTAATGTAAACCATTGATACTGAAAACAACTTGTGTATCTCAGATCTTATAGATCTCAGTATAACTTGTAATCATGAAAGTATTTCTTTTTTTCTTTTTTCCTTTTTTATTTCTTTTTTGTCTTTTGTCATTTTAGGGCCGCACCCACGGCATGTGGAGGTTCCCAGGCTAGGGGTCGAATTGGAGCTACAGCTGTCAGCCTACATCACAGCCACAGCGATGCCAGATCTGAGCCACGTCTGTGACCTACACCACAGCTCATGGCAACGCCGGATCCTTAACCCACTGAGCAAGGGCAGGGATTGAACCCGCAACCTCATGGTTCTTAGTCAGATTTATTAACCACTGCACCACGACGGAAACTCCATGAAAGTACTTCTTAAAGTATTCATGATTCTCTCAGTTACCAACTGGTAATGCCAGTGACTGAGGCATTCCGACCCATCTCTCAGAGCCACTGGGTCGGTTTTAAAAATATGACAATATTTCAGTTGTGAAATAAAAATATACATGAATCCAAAAAACACTTTGTAATTATCTCTGAATATTGGATATTTTGATATTATCTATCAATATTATAATATTCTCAGGATGGAAGAGTGTCCAAAATGCTTCAGAAAGTTGAAAGCAAGTAGTTCTTAATTTCATAGCAGCACTTAATTCTACTTTAGTGACACAAATGCAGATTGAATCATCTGAAAATGTGACTGAGGCTGAAGAAATAATGACTTAAAGGGAGCTGTTCAGAGGCAATGAAATATGTTCTTGAAATCAATTTTATATTCAAATAAGCCAAATGTTGTTCCTTAAAATAACACATGATAGACATTTAATCAAAGTTAGTCTCCTTTTATCAATATCTTAGATAAATTTGTGCTGGTGGCCTGCCCCATCCATCACCCATGTTGTTTTACAGAGAATTTTGGCTTTTCTTTTTATATGAAGTTCACTATTATGATAATGAGACCCGGTTCCCCTCTTCTTCACTCCTCTATACCTTTTCCTTTCAAACTACTTTAAAAAAGAAAAAAGGCCCTGGTTGAAGAACTGACCTGAGTCTTTGTCTTATTTAGTCTTACATAGTAAATGCTAAATAATGGAAGACTATTTTGCATTCAGCATAGTGGTAGTGTTCCACCCTTCATTAGAGGAACCAACCTGTTTTTCCTTTTGTTGTAGCTTATGAAATTTTCATCTTATTAGTTTCTTCATTTTAGAGTTAGGCCTTTTATTAAAGAGGAAATTTTCAAGTGTATTCTTAATATCATTTCTTCAACTAGTGACCACTGTTTTTTGTTTTTTTTTGTCTTTTTGCCTTTTTTTATGTGGAGCTGCACCCGCGGCATATGGAGGTTCCCAGGCTAGGGGTCTAACAGGAGCTGTAGCTGCCGGCCTTCGCCACAGCCACAGCAACGCGGGATCCGAGCCGCGTCTGCGACCTTCACCACAGCTCACGGCAACGCCGGATCCTTAACCCACTGAGCAAGGCCAGGGA
This sequence comes from Catagonus wagneri, assembly GCA_004024745.2. Classification (NCBI taxonomy): domain Eukaryota; kingdom Metazoa; phylum Chordata; class Mammalia; order Artiodactyla; family Tayassuidae; genus Catagonus; species Catagonus wagneri. The sequence continues at coordinate 2,737,638 of PVHT021183576.1, forward strand.
TCGAACCCGCAATCTCATGGTTCTTAGTCGGATTCGTTAACCACTGAGCCATGAAGGGAACTCCTGACCACTGTTTTCTGTTTCTTAAATCTTTCTTCTATACATTTTCTTTCTTTTATGTGTTCAATTGATTTTTAAAAAATATGGTTAAAAGCAACTACCTTTTTAATGCACATTTTATTATAGTTTTATTGTATATAAGATAAAGTCTTATGGAGACATATCTCACAGAAGCCTTGATCCTCAGTTATATCCTCATACAATGTCAGGTAGTATTGAATTTGGTAACAAATAGTAATTGTGGGCACTAGTATTTTATGTATGCTTTTCCCTTTGGAAATATGGGTGGGCCGTATTTTCCTTTAGAAAACAACTTTAAAAAAGAAAGCCTCATTTATTTTCCATTTTTTTTAACTTAGCTTTGGCTTATAACATTATATAAGCTTCATGTGTGCATCATTATATTTCTGACTTTTAGTGTCTTCTATATTGTGCTTTAAAATACTATACATGCAATTTTTAAATATATACAGTTACTTTTAGGATTTTTTGATCTTGGGATTCTGGAGGTAAAATGAAAACGTCTCTGGGTGGGTATGTCATTTCACCTAAGAAATCAAGAATTTGAATGACAGAAGCGATATCGTTAATATCAGGATAACCCAGAAAGACTGGCGTTGATATATTTTATTCATTTAATCTTCTCAGTAGGACATCCTCTGTAATTACTATTTAAATCTCATAATAGTAATTAAAGAACCTACTTAGGAGAAATAACAGAGGGACTGGGAGGAAATAAACAACATTATTTCACAGTAATTATTAGTATCTAGGTGTCTTTATGAGATGTTATTGCATTTATATGGTATACAATTTTATTTAAGTTAAGAAAAGAGGTTTCTGGGAATTCCCATTGTGGCTCAGTGGTAATGAATCTGACCTGGTGTCCATGAGGCTGTATGTAGATTTGGTCCCTGGCCTTGCTCAGTGGGTTAAGGATTTGGTGTTGCCATGAGCTGTGTAAGTCACAGATGTGGCTCAGATACCTTGTGGTTGTGGCTGTGGCTGTATGTAGGCCAGCAGCTGCAGCTCCGATTCACCCTTAGCCTGGGAACTTCCATATGCTACAGGTGTGGCCCTTAAAATAATGTTAAAAAAATTTAAAAAGCTGTTTCCTTAAATTTTCCCCAAATGGAAGTAAGTGTGCTTTTATCCTAGTAATATTTAATCGAGGTAAATAATATGCTTATGAATGGTGTATAATCTCTGATCCTCTTAAAGTTTTTTTCCCACTAATGACTCTGTTTCATTCAAAGCAAGTTGTGTGACGGTCTGTCCTCACATACTATAAGTGCATATGACTATGATACTGTTCAGTGGGTCATTTGGGATGGTAAGAGCCAGCAGATCCTCGGTCTCACGTGCCATTGTCTGTTGTCTTTCCTAATAAGTCTATTAGTTCTCGGAGTTTCCATTGTGGCTCAGAGGAAACGAATCTGACTAGTATCCATGAGGACACAGGTTCGATCCCTAGCCTCGCTCAGTGGGTTAAGGATCCAGTGTTGCCATGAACTGTGGTGTAGGTCACAGACAGGGCTTGGAACCTGCGTTGCTGTGGCCACAGCTACAGCTCCCATTCAACCCCTAGCCCGGGAACCTGTATATGCCAGAGGGTGCAGCCCTAAAAAGACAAAAAAAGAGAAATCCTATTTCTCATGACAGTTAATATTCGGGACTCTAGTTTTAGATTTAAGGAAGAGGTCAGTTTTTAAATGCTGCACAGTAGATGACTCTTAATTTTGGAGCTTTATGTAATTCCAGAAAGTTGGCCCTGTAAAGATAATCTTAAGAGGCAACATAGTCTAAAGGGACAAAAACGGCCAATCTGATTCTTACTCTTTTAACACAACGCTTTACTGTTTTTGTCTTCAGATTCTTACTTATAAAAGAAATAAGATAGATATTATTGGTGGTCCCATCCATTTTTATGGTTCTAAACTTAAAGATGTGTTAGTATAAGGGTGTGAAATGATCCTCTCAGTTGTAGAATTTGTAGTGTGAAATAATACAGCATCACTGACACTGTTGTACCAGGTATTGTTTTTTAATTCTACTCTAGTTCTGGATTTTTCCCACATTATTTGTTTAAAATTGTAGAATTTTTCTATCTCACAAAACTCATTGCAACCAGCTTACAGCTTCCCGTTTCATTTTCCTCATTTTTTTGTTTTGCTGTGGACTCAGATGCTAGGTTCAAATCTCAAACCCATCAGTTTTGTGACAATAGAAGCTATTTTCCTTCTAAAGAAAGCCTTAGTTTACCCATGTAGAAAATGGAAATACTATTACTTTATGAGGTTGTTGTGGTGATTAAGTGAAGTAAATCCTGTAAAGCAGTTGCACCTCCTGACCGTACTTGGTAAATATCAGCTATTATACTTACTACTGTGATTGTTGTTATAGCTGACGTAATTCTTTAAAGTAGATTCTGTGTCGATCCTTTGTAGTCATAAAAATGTAACGATTCTTATCTCATAGCTTTATCATGATCCAATTTTTTACCACACATATTTTGAGTATCTGCTGTGGGCCAGGCAGTGTACCTGGGCGATACCAGGGAGACAGAAATGAATGAAAAAGCACATTATCCGCATTCATGGAGCTTATGTTCTGGCGAGGGTAGATATTAAGTCAGATGTCATATTGCAGCTACTTAAGGGTGGTAGTCAAAGGGCTTTGAAGGAAGGAAACAAGTGTTTTTCGTTTTTTTTTTTGACAGTTTTTACTTAGTGACTTGTGAATTCTGAGTCCAATTTTTAAGGAACACTTTCCTTTTGATGGAGTACTTTTTTCAACATTTTTTCTTTCCATTTTGTGCATTTTGTATTGCCCTCTATGTTTATAATTTTAATGATATTTGTTATTAACACGGAAAGAGAGAGACAGATGAGAGAAAAGGGGACAAAATTTACTCTTCTCATCTTGGATAATGAGTGTGTGCCTTCTTCTAACCCTACTGACAGCTTAGCTCTTGACATTTATGCGTAGGCAGTGCTTTAATATCATGAGACAGAAAACCAAACTCAACATAATTATCCATAAAAATCAACTTCCTGTGCCCTTTGTAAAATAGTGAAGTGACTTCAGGGGCATACATTTAAAGAGTCTTCAGGAGTGGGTTCTGTGCACAACAAAATTATAAGGTCTTCTTCCCTCCTTTTTTCACTTTTGGCATCTCTTGTAGGCATGATGTATTTAACATTTACATTAACATTTAAATACTGCTCTGTAAAAAATTACCTTTCTTTTACTTCGGCACTGTGTATATTAACCCTCCAAAATCTCTAAAATGGATTCTGGGGACCTGCAGAGTCTGGCCTCATCTCTTAACTGTTTTCCTGTGGTCTCATTCAGCTCCTTTATGATTTTCATATACCCCAATCATACTTCTTCCTCTAGGTCATTATATTTATTTTCACTTCTACCTGAAGTGTTCCATTCATTAAATGTTCCAGGCACTACGAGAGGCACTTTTCTTTGAACAGCTTTTTTTTTTTTTTTTGTCTTTTTGCCTTTATCTAGAGCCGCACCCGTGGCATATGGAGGGTCCCAGGCTAGGGGTCTAACAGGAGCTGTAGCTGCCGGCCCTCACCACAGCCACAGCCACAGCAACGCGGGATCTGAGCCGCTTCTGCAACCTACACCACAGCTCACGGCAACGCCGGATCCTTAACCCACTGAGCAAGGCCAGGGATCGAACCCGCAACCTCATGGTTCCTAGTCGGATTCGTTAACCACTGAGCCACGACAGGAACACCCTGAACAGTTTTTCATTCTGCCACATCCCATATTGAATTAAGAATCCAAACGCAATATAATTCTGTATCACCCCTCTTATTCTATGTGCTGTTATAAAACATTTTACATATATATAATACATTTTAAATATTTTTGCTTAATCATGTATAATATATATTATATAAATAATCATATGTATATAATATATAATAATAACATAATATATATAATCATATAAAAATAATCATTATATAGTATATATAATATATATTACATATAATATATATTATATGTAAAATAATATATATAACTATATTATATATTATTAATGTATAATACATTATATATAT
>PVHT021183576.1:2742785-2785178 GCA_004024745.2 Catagonus wagneri
TATAATATATGTTATATGTATTATATATTTAAATATATACACATATGTATGTATGTACATATATGTATGTATATGTACATATGCATATATGTATGTATATGTACATATGCATATATGTATGTATATGTATACAATGTATATGTACAAATATACATTTACATATGTATAAACATTATATGTATAAGTATATGTATACATATGTACATATGTATATATGTATATATAGATATGTATATATGTACATAAATGTATGTATATATTATATGCACATATATATGTACATACATGTATACATATGTATACATGTATATGTGTATGTGCATATATATAATACATATAATGTGTACATATAATATGTATATATGTATAATACATATAATATGTATGTATATATGTATAAGATATATGTATATATGTGTGTATATACATATATGTATATGTATATATGTCTATGTGTATTATATAATATACGTGTATATATATATGTATAATATACCTATATTTATATGTATATTATATATGTATATATATAATATACATATATGTATATGTATATTTTATAATGTGTGTATACATATACACATGCACATATACACATATATATGTATATATGTGTATGTGTATATGTACATACATATAAAGATATACATATATAATATATATATTATATATTATATAATTCTTTATATAATCATCTATGATATGTATATAATATATAATATGTAATATGTAATATGCAATATACATATCTGTTCTCCCTAGGGGTTGTACCAATTTACATTTCCACAGTGTAGGAGGTTTACGTTTTCTTCACATCTTCTCTAGCATTTATTTTTTGTTGACTTTTTGATGATGGCCATTTTGACTGGAGTGAGGTGACACCTCCTTGCTGTTTTGATTTGCATTTATCTAATAATTAGTGATATCGAACATATTTTAAAGTGTTTTTTGTCTATCTGTTTTCATTATTTTGTTGTTGATATTGAGCTGCATGAGTTGTATTTTGGAGTTTAATCCCTTGTTGGTCATGTCATTTGCATATATTTTCTTCTATTCTATGGATTGTCTTTTCATTTTGTTTATGGTTTTCTTTGCTGTGTAAGAACTTTTAAGTTTAGTTCCCATTTATTTGTTCTTGTTTTTTACTAATACTTGAGGAGATGGGTCCAGAAAGATATCGCTATGATTTATGTCAGCGTGTTTGGTTGTTTTCCTGAAAGTTTAGAGTATCCAATCTTATATTTAAATCTTTAATCCATTTTGAGTTTATTTTTGTGTATGGTGTTAGAGAATGCTCTAATTTCATTCTTTTACATGTAGCAGTCCACTTTTCCCAGCACCAATTACTGAGGAGACTGTCTTTTCTCCATTGTATGTTCTTGCCACTTTGTCGTAGATTAATTGACCATAGATGCATGAATTTATTTCTGAGCTTCCGACCCTGTTCTGTTGATATATATTTCTGTCTTTGTGTCAGTACCATACTGTTTTGATGACTGTAGCTTTGCAGTATAGTCTCAAGTCAGGGAACCTGATTCCTCCAGCTTCATTTTTCTTTCTCAAGATTGCTTTGGCTATTTGTAGTTTTTTGTATTTCCATATAAATTAAAGAAAATTTTGTGTTAGTTCTGTGAAAAAAGCCATTGGTCATTTGATAGGGTTTACACTGAATCTGTATACCTTGGGTGGTATAATCATTTTGACAGTATTGATCTTTCCAATCCAAGGACATGGTCTGTCTTTCCATTTGTTTGTGTCATCTTTGATTTCTTTCACCACCAACGTATAATTTTCAGAATGCAGTTCTTTTGCCTCCTTAGGAAAGTTTATTCCTAAGTATTTTACTCTTTTTTGTGTGATGGTAAATGGGATTGTTTCCTTAATTTCTTTTCCTGATCCTTTTTGTTAGTGTATTGAAATGCAACAGATTTCTGTGTTTTAATTTGTGTGTTGAAACTTTACCAGATTCATTGATGAGCTTTAGTAATGTTCTGATAGCATCTCTAGGATTTTCTATCTATGGTATTATGTCATCTGCAAACAGTGACGGTTTTACTTCTTTTCCAGTTTGGATCCTTTTATTTCTTTTTCATCTCTGATTGCTGTGGCTAGGACTTCCAAAATATCGTTGAACAAAAGTAGTCAGAATGGACACCCTTGTCTTGTTCCTGATGTTAGAGGAAAAGGATGTTTCAGCTTTTTACTGTTGACTGTGATGTTACTTATGCATTTTTCGCATATAACCTTTATTGCTTTGAGGTAGGTTCTCTCTTTGTCCACTTTCTGAAGAGTTTTTATCATAAGATGTTGAACTTTATCAAAAATTTCTTCTGCGTTGAGATAATTATATGTTTTTTATTCTTTAATTCATTGATGTGGTCTGTCATACTGATGGAATTATGGATAGTGAAAAATCCTTGCATCCCTGGGATACATCCCACTTGATCATGGTGTATGATCCTTTAATGTATTGTTGGATTTGGTTTGCTAGTATTTTGTTGAGGATTTTTGCATCTATGTTCATCAGTATTTTTGGCCTATAATTTTTTTTGTTGGTATCTTTGTCTGGTTTTGGTACCAAGGTAATGGTGGCCCCATGGAATGAGTTTGGAACTGTACCTTTACCTGCAATTTTTTGGAAGACTTTCAGAAGAATAGGTGTTAGCTTTTCTCTAAGTGTTTGATAGAATTTGCCATCTGGTCCCAGACTTGTTTGTTGGGTGTTTTAAATCACAGATTCAATTTCAGTCCTTCATTTGTTCATATTTTCTGTTTCTTCCTGATTCAATATTGGGAGATTATACCTTTGTAAGAATTTTTCTGTTTCTTCTAGGTTGTCCATTTTATTGACATATAGTTGCCTGTAGTAGTTTCTTATGGTCCTTTGTATTTCTTTGGTTTTGATTATAACTTTTCCTTTTTCATTTCCCATTTTAATGACTTGGGCCCTCTCCCCCCCTTTATTTTCTTGATGAGTCTGGCTAAAGGTATATCAGTTCTGTTCATCTTCGTTTAGTTTTGTTGAACTTTTTTATTGTTTTCTTTGTCTCTGTTTCATTTATTTTTGCTCTGATCTTTGATTTCTTTCCTTCTACTAATTTTGGGTTTTGTTTGTTCTCCTTTCTCTAGTTGTTTTAGGTGTAAAGTTAGCTTGTTTATTTGATATTTTTCTTATTTCCCAAGTTAAGAGAGTGTTGCTGTAAAATTCCCTCTTAGAAATGCTTTTGCTGCATCCTGTATATTTTACATAATTGTATTTTCATTTTGATTTGTCTCTAGGTATTTTGATTTCCTCTTTGATTTCTTTAGTGATCCATTGGTTATTTAGTAGTATATTGTTTAGCCTCCACATGTTCGTGTTTTTTCAGTTGTCTTCTTGTAGTCTATTTCTACTCTTATATCATTGTCATCAGAAAAGATGCTTGATATGATTTCAATTTTCTCAGCTTAACAAGGCTTGCTGTGTGGTCTAGCAAGTGATTTACACTGGTGAATGTTCCATGTGTAGTTGTTTTCTACTGCTTTTGAATGGAATGCTCTATAAATATCAATTAGGTCCATCTGTTCCATTGCACTATTTAAGACCTCTGATTCCTTATTGATTGTCTGTCTAGATGATCTGTCCATTGCTATAAGTGGGGTGTTATAGTCCCCCACTGTTATTGGGGAGCTCTCCTTTTATGTCTGTCTTTTATGTCTGTAAACATTTGCCATATATATTGAGGTGAACCTCTGATGGGTGCATACATGTTTAATGGTTATATCTTCTTTTGGGATTAATACTTTGATTATTTATGTGGTGTCTTTCTTTGTCTCTTTTGATTTTCATTTGCATTAAATGCCTTTTCTCATTCTTCATCAGTCTGTATGTGTCTCTCAATCTGCAGTGTGTCTCTTATAGATAGCATATATATGAGTCTTGTTTTTGTATCCATTCAGCCAGTCTGAGTATTTTGGTTGGAGAATTTAATCTGTTTACATTTAAGGTAATTACTGATATATATGTTCTTATTGTCATTTTGTTAATTGTTTTGAATTTCTTTTTGCATGCCTTTTTTTTTCCCTCTCTTTTGTTCTCCTCTGTTGTGATTTGATGACTGTCTTTAGTGTTGTATTTGGATTCCTTTTTCTTTTTCATGTGTGTATCTACTATAAGTTTTTCAATTACGGTTACCATGAGGTTTAGATATAGCAATATATGCATGTTTGTTTAAGGTTGCTCATCTCTTAATTTTAAATGCATTTCAAATATCCTGCACTTGTACTCTCCTCCTCTCATGGTTAATGTTTTGCATATCATATTTGTGTATAGATAATTTCCTACCTTAATGTATGTTTGTAGTTTTTCTTGTTTTATAGCCAGTTCGATTATGGTATTCCATATTGTATTTTTCTTTGCATATATTCTTGGATTTTGTTGAATCCGTGGGTTTATGGGGTTTCATCGAATTTGAAAACTTTTTAGCAATTCTTGAAATATATTTTGTTTTATCACTCTTCCCTTCTTTTGGGGCTCCAGTTACATAGCTGGACATTGTCCCATAATTCATATATTTTTAATTCAACCTTTTTTCTCTCCTTGCTTGTTTTACAATAGATTCTCTTGCATGTCTTCAGATTCACTGCTTTTCTACAAGATCTTATCCTATTCATCCCCTTTAGTGTGTTTTTAAATCCAGATGTCATTTTCATCTCTAGGAAATCTATTTGGGACTTGTTAATTTCTTTCCTTAATATCTTATATCTTTGAGCATATAAGACCTATTTGTAGTGTCTGTTTTAAAATTCTTATGTAATTACATTCATCATTTCTGTCATTACTGGGTTGTGTCTGCTTATTGAGTTTTTCTTCTGGCAATGGTTCATATTTTCCTATTTCTTTGCATGCCTTGTAATTTTTATTCTAGGTGTTGTGAAACTCACAGTGTTACATGGTGCTTTTTTTATTCCTTTGAAGAATGTTTTGACTTTGTTCTGGCACTCAGTCAAGTTACATGGGTTTAATTTGACACTTTCACAACTTGCTTTTAAGCTTTGATAGGATGGGTATAGAGCATTCGGTACCTAAGGCAAGTTTAGACCAACTGCTGTGGTGCAATACCCTTCTGAGGACTCTACCTGAAGTCCTGTGTATCATATGAGGGCTTTCCACTTTGGCTGGTCAAAGCACAAACACTTCTCAGCCTTGTACTATCTTTGTGAATTGTTTCTGCTTTTTGGTAGTTCCCTGTACCTTACTCTCCTGTGGCTTTCCCACCTTGTCTAGTATTTTGTCCTGCAAATTCCAGCCTCATTGGCCTCCTTAGACTTCAGTCTTTGTCTCTTCTCATTGAGACTGTAGGGCTCAATTGTGTTTCCTCCACCTGTCCCACTTAGTAAGACGGGGCAGTCATAGTTTACCCTGCTGTTTTCTTTCTCTCAGGGGTCATAGTTCTGTGCTATCATCCAGTGTCTGAAAACACTTAAAATATATATTGTATCATATATATTGTTTCTAGATGTGAAAGAATAAATCTGGTCCCCTTTATTCCTCTTTGCTGGAACTCATTATGATTTGTATAAGTTTCTTTGGGAGAAACACTTTGGAATTCATGCCTTTAGAACTGTTCATTTGACATTACTCTGTTCAGGTGGAGAGGCCCTTTTAAAAGGAAGATGTACTAGAAGATAATTTCAAATAGTGAATGTGTCAAATGGCAAAGCATTAAATTAAAAGTGGTTGTGGTAGGAATGGAGATAAAGGAACATATCTAAAATAAATTTTTATAGGAAAAATGGATAAAAAATGAAAATTGCTTGGCATATACGGTACAGGTAGAGAAGCCAAAGATAATTTTAATATTTTGAGTGTAGTAGAATAGTGGTACAATTAAAAGAGGAGGATTAAAAGGTTATTACATTCTACTAATTTCTCAATATTATTTTACATATTATAGGAAATGGTGACAGAAATGTATTCTGGCCCATGTGTAGCCATGGAGATTCAACAGACTAATCCTACAATGACATTTCGAGAATTCTGTGGACCTTCTGATCCTGTAAGTTATCTAAAATATTAGGCAAGTTGATTTTATCCATTAACCAAATATCTTAACAGGTTTTTGATGATTTTAGTTTGTTCTTTAATAGGAATAGTACAAAGTGAATATAATAGATATAAATTTTTATTCAAAATAGCATTTAACATTATTTATTTCTTAACATAATATTCCCCCAAACCGAATTTTTATTAGCCTAGTGACATACAGAATGGCAGAAACATTTACTATGGCATTTTATTTTTTTCTTTGTGCTAAATTGTGTAGGTAAGTACATTTATTAAGATCTATGATAGAAATTATTTGAAGTATTAATTATCCTTTGATGTATAGAGACCATTAATAAAACTCAAGGTGAAGAATATTGATAGAGTGGCTTCATACCAGATATATAAATAAATATGAGAAGTGGAGCTTTTGTGAAAAGTAATATTCTGTAGTATGCCTCTTAATTTGCTTCAGGTTTTCGCATGGACAGTTTGTGGTGAGGACAATGGAGAGGAAGCTGAGGCTGAAAAGCAGAAGTAACATTTGAATACATATGCAAAGATTCCATGCAAATATTATAAGCTGGGTAGAATTATAGGACGTATTACTGATTTTAAACACTAGTTATTTCACTAGTACTTGTAATGTTTATTGATGAAGAACAGCCAATTAAATTTAATCTAATTCAGGCAGCATTTATTAAGTTTCCTTAAATTTAAGATAATAAATTAGCAACAATTTATTAAGGATTTAACTTGTATGAGAATGCTGCTGGATTAAGCACTGTAGGGAACAGTATACCTGTTTTAAATGATTAAAAAGTGCACATGTAAAGATCTTTCCAAACACAGAGCAACATACTAGTAAGGAGTAAAATATTGTTAGTTTAGGTAAAATGCAGATGTTGAAGTGTTGCTTATTAAAGGAGCAATTAATATGACCTGAAGGCGATCAAGGAATCTTTGTTAGAGGAAGAGACATGTAAATAGGGATTTTAAAAACATATCAAAACACAATGAGAATAGGGAAAGTTCTAAAATATGTGCAAAGGTAACAATGAAGGAATCTGAAATTTACAATTGTATACGGCAAGAATATTTACTTGGGTTCAATGGGAAATGCATACTTGGAAACACCAGGAAATATGTTTTCTTAGAGGAAACAAGATGAGGAATACTGGTAGAGAGGTGTGGGGGCTATATAGCTTTAAAAGCCGTTATTAAAAATTGTGGATTCTGTATAATTAGAATACTGTATAATAGGAAATAGGAATTCCTTGTATGTAATTTAATTTTGAGTATAGTAAGTTATTTCTTTGGTGCGGTTATAGCAAACTAAATTAGAAGGGATGAAAGGCAAAGTCTCTAGAAACGGAAAGGAACAGACCTGATACTGTAGAAAAAGACGCGGCAGGACCTACTTTATATCTCTTTAGGGAGAAAGAAGTAAAGTAATATGTATGGTTGCAAAAGAATGATTATTAAAATCTGATTCTGATTTAGAGGACATTAGGAGAGAGCGGTGGTAATGTTAAGTGTTTATTGAAAATTAATCATAAGATATTAGGAAGGAATACTTTTAGCTAGATGAATAGATGGAACTCAGTTTTTGCCATTTAAAATTTTTGATTTTTTTTTTTTTTGTCTTTTTGCCTTTATCTAGAGCCGCACCCGCGGCATATGCAGGTTCCCAGGCTAGGGGTCTAACAGCAGCTGTAGCCGCCGGCCTTCGCCACAGCCACAGCAACGCGGGATCCGAGCCGCGTCTGCAACCTACGCCACAGCTCCCGGCAACGCCGGATCCTTAACCCACTGAGCAAGGCCAGGGATCGAACCCGCAACCTCACGGTTCTTAGTCGGATTCGTTAACCACTGAGCCACGAAAGGAACTCCGAAAAAATTTTTGATTTTTTTTTAATGGTCAAGGTGGATTTTTTTGTTCATTTGTTCCTAAAGGTAATTAAATTTGTACATGATCACCTGACCAGAGGTAAATTAAAGAGAAAAACTAAAAAAAAGAGATGCATTTAAATTCTTTCATTCATTCAATAAATATTTATTGAACCTGTACTGGTATTTGTAACCAAGATAGAAGCTTTAAAGAGCTTACAGTCTATGAGTGAGCACAAATATAAAAGTGATTAGTTTGCATGTTTTGTGGCAAGTGCTTTGTTAGATGTTTGTGTTATAGCATGTAGCTTTGGGGACGAATGATGGGGTCAGGAGAGACTTTCTGAAGAACATGACACCTGAAGTGAATTGTGAGGCATGAGTAGAACTTAGGTAAGTGAAGAGGGTGGGAAGTGATATGATTAAAGTTATGAGTGGATAAAACAGCATCACTTTTGCTCTGAAGCAAGTTATTATTACTGTAGCTAAAGCCAAAGGACAGGGCAATGAATGGCAAATGAGGTCACTGGGGAGGAGTTGGGAAGTAAACAGATAAGTAATCATAGAAGGAAGCGTCTTGGCAATAAAAAGTTGTCATTCCCCTTTTTTTCTAGATATTCAGTGAACATTTATGGAGTGAGTAGTATTAACAAGGTTCACTGCTTGGTTCCCTGACTGGGCCATAAAAAATTACTAGAGCAAGGTACCTTTTCTTAAGGAGCTCATAATCTCTTTCAGGGTCCTAAGTCTTGCATCATTAAGCATAGTTGGAATTATTCTACTGTAATTTTTCATTTTAGTTTTTTATGAGCCCTTTATTGAAGCATACAAAGTTGATTTTAAAATTTGATAATAATTTAACTTATAAAATGTTAACAGTGTATGTCTTTGAGTGTAAGGATTGTGATGTTAAATTCTACTAGCCTATAGTTTAGAAATTTTCTTTGAAGTATTTATATCGCTTTTATAATAAGAAAAATATTTTTAAATTTATCATAAAACCTAAAAGTGAATAAACTTTTAAATGAGAAGTTGGGGGCTTATTTGAGACTGATTTCTCCTCCTGAGTCTGAGTCCTGAATTATAGACTATTCCTAGGTATAGTTACAGGATTTCAAGCAGGACTATATGCTTTTGATGGGTATTTTCAAATCAGAAGAAATACCATTTGCAGTTACAGTCAAGCTTTAAGGACAATAATAATGTCTCTTTCAGTTTGGTCTCAGACCTTAGTTCATTTTATTCTTCCCCTCTATTTCTCCCTTTTCTCTCACCTTGCCAGTAAATTGATATAGAATGCTTACTACATGCCAGTCATTCTATGAGCTGCTACCTGGTTTATTGTAATGATCAAACAGATACAGTTCGTATCTCTGAAGAACTTATGGTCCAGTTCTAGGAGATAGAATTGACAATTAAGTAGCAATCTCACTTTAAACTGCCAGGTGTGCCAATGTATATCCATGCATTATATTATATGAAAATAATTCAGAAATCTTTTCTTTACTGCTTAGTCATTCCCGTATAAAATAAGAGCCTGGGTTACAATACATGTCAATCTAATTAGTACTTGGAAGAATGCCAGGTACTAGTAGCCATACAGTTAATATCTGATGAATTAATGAACGGACTGGCTAATTTTATGCTTACTTAACAACTGGTTCCAGTTCATTACTGAAATGTATTTTATCTACCAAAATGGGTCCTTTTTTTCTTTGTTTTTTTCTAAGATATAAAACTACTAAGTTGATTCAAACGAAGTTTTGGCCTAATGGTGATCATTAGACCATTTTGTAACTATACAGCTGACCCTTGAAAAACGAGTGGAGTGGCACCAATCTTCCAACTAGTCAAAAATTCCTGTATAACTTATAGTCAACCCCCCATATCCATGATTCCTTCATATCCATGTTCTGAACCCACAGATTCAACCAACCACAAGTTGTGTAGTGGAAAAAAAAATCTGCATATTAGTTGACCCGAGCAATTCAAAACCTTGTTGTTCAAAGGTCAACGGTGTATATTGTGTATTGACATTATTTTCATCATTGATAACTGCTATTGGCAGAGATTGTCTCTTTATGGTCTCATAGCTGGAAGGAAACACTCATGAACAGAATTTCTTCCAGTCTCTTCAAAGTGGCCTCCAAAGAAGGAGAGACGCAAGACAATTCCTTGTGGGGGGGGAATATTAGACTTTCTATTTATATTTATTTACAACATAAAAATAAGAAAGTAAGGTTTTATAAATTTAATATGTAGACTGATAAGAATACACTTATATAATAATCTATTAGAATAAATGCATATTTTGATGAGTTTACATATTCTGTCTTTGAAAAATGTTGATCACCACTGCATAGAATGGTAAATTTATCACTGCAGGTTTCTTTACAATTAGGGGAGTATTCATTCACCATACAATCACCTGCAGAAAATATATTCACTTAGGCAGAAAACCTTTTTAAAACCTCTAGAAGAGGTTTTCATTACACCTGCTGAAGAATTTCACTGTTAAGTAGCTTGGCAGTTTTCCTGCTAAGCCATTAGGAAACTGAAAGAGTCACTAAAGAAGTGGTAAATTGTCCGGAAAAATTGTGCATAATGTGTTTGTTCTTGGACTGGTGACAAGCCAAAATAATCAAACATAGGTATGTCTTATTTAATGAAAAATGTGTTTGTAAAATATTTTATGTGAAGGATCTCTTTTAAGAGAATCAGATTTTTTTTGTCAAGTAATATCTAAACTCATCTGCTTTCATACTTTGAAAACCTTTGTTCCATCACGAGATTGAATTGAGTCATCTTCATACACAAAAAATTAAAGTGGCTCTTCACATCCCTTTTTTTTTTCTTTTTAGGGCCTCACCTGCAGCATATGGAGGTTCCCAGGCTAGGGGTCCAATCGGAGCTACAGCTGCCAGCCTACACCACAGCCACAGCAACGCCGGATCCGAGCCGCATCTGAGACCTACACCACAGCTCATGGCAACACTGGATCCTTAACCCACTGAATGAAGCCAGGGAGCAAACCCGCAACCTCATGGTTCCTAGTCGGATTTGTTTATGCTGTGCCACGACAGGAACTCTGGGCTTTTTGCATCTTAATGAAGTTTTGCATTCATTTGGTTTTTTAGAGGTATGCTTTTCTTGCTATCTAGTAGCTTTTATTGATTTCAGGATTAAAGCAGAAGTATCATGATATTTTGAAAGGCAGTTTTTTTTTCATTAATGTGCAGGAAGTTGTTGGAAGAGAAATGCTTGGAAGTTGTTGCTTTTGTCATCTATTGACTTGCTGGTCACCTTTCTTTATTCACTGAAGACTTGGAAACCCAGATCATAGTCCTTATTTTTAATCTCAGTTCTTACCTTAATATCCACGTGAAAGCTTTACCCAGTGCCTGGCCTCAGAGCTCAACTTCTTGTCAATTATCTTCTCAGTTTTCTCCCACAGACACACTCAATGCTTTTTTAAAATATTGCAATATAGTTGACTTACATATTATATTAGTTTCAGATGTCATCTAAGGTGAGTCTCAAACACTCTCCAGACTTTCCCCATAAGTTTTAGTATGTATTTCCATATTCATTTATTTCAAGATATTTTTGATTTTGCCTTTGATTTCTTCTTTGACCTATCAGTTGTTCAGGAGTGTTTAATTTCCAGGTGTTTATGGATTTTCCACTTTTCCTCCTGGTATTGATTTCTGGTTTTACACCAGCGTGTTCAGAAAAAACACTTGGTATGATTTCAACTTTCTTTTAATTTACTAAGGCCTGTTTTGGGACCTGTTATATGATATATCCTGTGTAAAGTCCTCTGTGTGCTGAAAAGAATATGTGTTCTGCTTCTTTTGGAGGGAATGTTCATAGGTTCATTTGATCTAAAGTATAGTTCAACTTCAATGTTTTATTGTTAACTTATTCTTTTATCAATCCATTGTTGTAAGTATTGAAGTCCCATACTATTATTATATTGTTGTCTGTTTCTCCCTTCAGATCTGTTGGTATTTGTTTAATATATTTAGGTGTTTTGATGTTAGATGTGTGTGTGTGTGTGTGTGTGTGTGTGTGTATAAAACATTTGATGTTAGTTGCATATATTATTATATCCCCTTTATGAATGAACCCCTTTATCATCATGTAATCTTCGTTTTTTGCTAGTTTGGGGGTTAAAATCTATTTTTTACTTAATAAATATTGATAGCACTTTCTTTCATTTTCAGTTGCATGAGATATTATTTTCCATCCCTTTACTCTGAGCCTATGTATATCCTTAAAGCTGAAAGGAATCTCTTGTAGGAAGAATATGGTTCAAAAAAAATTTTTTTTAATACATACAGCTTCTCTATGCCTTTTGATTTGAGAATGCAGTTCACATATAAAGAGTAATTAGGTGAGGACTTAGAAATGCCATTTTACTGTTTTCTGACTGTTTTTTGTTCCTTTCTCCTCCTTTTTGCTGCCTTTATGTGTGTATTGATGATTTTTCCATAGTGTTATACTTTGATTCCCAGCTCTTTATTTTTGGGGGGTCTCTCACTGGTTTTTACTTTTTGGTTACCATGAGCATTAAACATTTTAAAGATATGACAGTCTGTTTTATAGTAGTAGCAGTTTAACTTAGATTGCATATAAGAACTCTACCCTTTGACTCTCCCCTTTTTTGTTTTTGATGTCATAGGTTACTTTTTTGTATTATGTATATATTACCAAATTATTATAGCTTTAGTTATTTTTAATACTCTTATTCTTTAACTTCTGTACCAGGGTTAAGTGGTTAACGTTCCACCATATTGCAGTATTAGAGCATTCAGAAGCTGACTCTATATTTACCTTTACCCATGTATTGTATATTTTCATACTACTCCTTAGCATCCTTTCATTTCAGCTTCAAGAACTCCTTAAAGTATTTCTTGTAAGGCAAGCCTAGGAGTTATGAACTTCCTCAGATTTTGTTTGTCTGGGTGAGTTTTTAATCTGTCTTTTATTTCTTAATAACAAATTTGCTAGATGGCATATTTTTGGTTGGCAGGTTTTTTTCTTTTTTTTTTTCTTTTAGCATTTTAAATATATCGTCTCACTCTCTCCTGACCTAAAAGATTTCTGCAGAGAAATTCATTAATAGCTTTATGGAGGTCTCTTGCAAGTTACAATCTTTTTTACTCTTAACTGCTTTTATATTTGTCTATGATTTTTGAGTTTTATTATAATATCTCTTGGTCAGGATATGTTTAGGTTTCATTTATTTGGTGACCTATGAGCTTCACAAACATGAATATCCAAATCTCTTTCTAGATTTGAGAAATTCCCAGCCATCCTTTCTTTGGATAGGCTTTCTACCTCTACATTTCTCTTTTCCTCTGAGATTCCAATAATTTGAAATTTCTTTTGATGCTGTAGATCATGTAGGCTTTCTATACTCTTTGCATTCTTCTTTGTTCTCCTCTGAATGGATCATTTCTCGTCTTCTAACTCAAAGATTCTTTTGCTTGTTTCATTCTGAGAGTGATGATCTCTAGCACATTTTCATTTACATTCGTTATATTCTTCAGCTCCATATTTTCTGTTTGGTTCTTTTTTTTTAGTGTTTTTTTTAATCTCTTAAACTTCTCATTTTGTGTGTGCTAAACTTCTCATTTTGTATGTGAATTTTCCTGATTTTTTTTTTTTTTGTCTGTGCCCATAGGCATGTGGAAGGTCCCAGGCCAGAAATGAAACTCAAGCCACAGCAGTGACCACACTGGATCTCTAACTGCTAGGCCACCGGGGAACTCCTCATGTTCCTAATTTTATTGGGTTGACTTTGTTTTTTTATAGGTCACTGAGTTTCCTTAAAACAAGTATCCTGAACTCTTTATCAGGTAAATAGCAGATCTCCCTGTCTTTGGGACTGGCTGTTCGGTTACAAGAACATTGTGATCCTTTGGTTATATCACGTTTTGTTGATTATTTTCATAGGTCTTCAAATTTTGTGTTGCTGTCTTCACATTTGAGGTAAAAGTCATCTCTTCTTTACTGACAGCCCTTTGCAGAAGAATATCTTCCATCAGCCTTGCTAGGGATTCTAGGCTTCCTCAGAACTTGTATGGATTACACCTGTTTCTTGCCCTCTCTTTTGGCAAATTCTTGAATTTGCATTTCTTATCTCGATCCTGAAATTCACCAGGCTAGATGTTGATATCTTGCCTTTTGCTTTTTCAAGGATGATGCTAACGCTCAAATTTGTGCTTTCTCCCTGGCTCACAGGTTTTTATTGGCTTTCTACACAGGCTCAGTAACCATCTGCTTGAAACTTTCTCTCATTGCTGCTGTTGGGAGTACACAAAGGAGGACATAGGAAGTGTTTGTGGGCGAGACACATGTGAGGACTGGCTGTACCCCTGTACTGGTTGGTGGAACCCTCAGGTGAAACATCCTCAGCAGCTCATAGGCAGGTTTCTTGATGGAATTTGTGACAGAGTTTTTAGGATCTATATCCTTTTAGTGCTCTTATGTGCTGCTCCCACCCTCTCATCATACAGCTCACAATTCAGTACTTCTAACGGGATGAGAGAGAAATGGGATTCTTTGGTACCATCCTTCACTGCTAGGGGGGGCTGGGTGCTCACTCACAGACTTTTACTCTCCCCTCCTGAGTAGAAATCACAGGCTGAGACTATCTCTTTTAGCCCTGAGTATGTTGCTTTGGGAGGAGGAGTGATCCAGGTGAAATCAAACTATTCATCTTAGTCATTCCAATGCATCCAACTTGTACTGTTTGACTCCAGCTGTGTCCTAGGACTTCTCTGCTGGAGACCTAGACTTCCACAAAGGTACACTCACCTGTGGGTGATTATCTTAGATAGTTTTTTCCAGGGACTTCTGATCCCTGGGAGGGACCAGGGCTGGTGTAGATTTGCAAGAGCAGTGTCCACGGCTAGGACCAAGGGTTGTATGCCAGTTACCCAGTTCATAGATGGTTGAGACTCTTCACAGCTCCCTTGGCATTGGGTGCCAGAGTCAACAGCTCTCAGCAAAGGCACTTTTTCCATGGCTGAATGCCAAATTGTATTTGTGGGGGAGACATGATGAGGGAGATCTTATTCAGCCTTGTTGCTGACTGATTTCACTTCCCTCTGAACATTCTTATGTATACTTTTTTATAACTGTTTCCTTAGAAGAGATTCCCAGACATGGAATTTCTGAAACAAAGGGTGTAGTTATCCTAAGACTTGGTATGTATTATTAAACTATTTTCCAGAAAGTTTATTCCAGTTTAGATTCCTGCCAGCAATGTATCTGAGTATATAGTTATAAATATTGAAGGTCATTATGCTGAAATATTATAATTTAAAAAGTGAAATGGTGATTTCATTGTTTTAATATTGTAAAGGTGAACTTTCTTCATATTTATTATCATTATATGTCATATCAGTTCTCTACTGTTTTACGTGCTCTTTATATAAAAAGTTATATTTCAAATATATTCCAAGTTTAGCTTTTAATTAATTTACTGCATGTAGGGAAGACTTTAATATATAGTCAAATGTTATTTAAGTTACATTAATCAGTTTATCAATTCTTATGCCAATACACATAATTTTAATTACTGTGTGACTGTAAGTTTTCCACAGTTTGACTATTAGTGCCTTATTGTGGTTTTCTTTGTATTTGTTCTACTTGCCATTTTCTGAGATTCTAATAGCTTCAGGTTGCTTTTTTTTTTTTTTTTGATTGCACCTGCAACATAGGGAAGTTCTCAGGCCAGGAACTGAATCTGAGCTACAGCTGTGATCCACACCATAGCTACAATAATGCTGGATCCTTAACCAACTGTGCTGGGCCAGGGATTGAACCCACACAGATGCTTTGCCAGATCCCCAACCAGCTGTGCCACAGCAGGAACTCCTAGATTGCTCTTTTTGATAAAATTGGAAAAATTTCAGCTAACATTTCTTCAAATATTTAGCCTTTATATTCTCTCCTTTCCTTATACAGTTCCAATTATATATGTCTTTGAACATTTGTTGTTATTTAAGAAAGGTGGTAGTTGACAATTTGATACAACTCATTGAGGCTCTGTACATTAAAAAAAATTTTTCTCGTAATGCTTCAGTTTAGGTGGTTTCTTTTTATCTGTCTTTGAATTATAGATTCTTTTTTTACTCAGATTTTAATTTCAGATACAGTAATTTTTAGTTCTAAGGTTGGAATTGGTTCATTTTTACAGATGACATACATAACTTTCCTTAAATTCCTTGTCTTTCCACACACTATATCCATCTCTTCCAATGACTTCTGAATTATATTTATCATAACTGTTTTAAAGTCCTTGGCTGCCAATTCCAGCTTCTGTTTTGTTGGTGAGTCTGTTGACCTTGAGCAGATTTTCCTCTTGACTATAGATTACATGCTTCTTTTTCAGTCTAGTATTTTGAGGTTATATACTGGAACATTATGTAAGATATGTTGCATGGACTCTGATTTATGTTATCTTCTTGTGAAGAGTGTTGAATTGTTCTTTCAGATGGTTAAATAACTTGTTTTAGGTTTTGTCAGAGTGGGTCTGTTTTGTCATTTCCCCTAGTCCCAGCGTGATTTCCTGATTCTCAGCATGGAGTTTTTTCTTAAGGCATAGCCCTTTGAGTTTTCAATTGAAAACTCAATCCAAGTTGTTTACCAAGACTTCTACCTTGACAGATTCAAAATCCACATTCTTTCCTGCAGTGAATACCTGTTGAAACAATGCTTAATTCTTTCAGCCTTCTGACTGTTGTTTTTCTCCTGGTCTCTTTGGAATCTTGCCCCACACATGCATGGTAGAGCTCAGTCAAGAATTTGAGGTGACTTTATCTACAATTTTTTTTTGCTTCCCTCCTGTTAGGACTTTGCCTGATTCATTCATCTAGCTGCTCTGGCTGTCTGTACCAAACCCCATTTTATTATTCCTCAGGTTAGTAATACTGAAATTTTCTGCTTCTCACATTGACCAGCAAGAATCCTCATGGGAAAAGACATATATTGATACCAATATATCTACACACACACAGACACACACATAAAATGTGTATCTCAGTGTGGTTCCATTCTTTCAAGAACTGGATTCTTTGATTCATTGGTGTATGTATGTAAAATCACCCAGAATTGAGAGACAATAGAGTTTTTAGTTATCTGTATATTTGTTCAATATAAATAAATTCTTCATGACTGGAAGTCAGAAGTCCCTCCATTATCTCGTGTAACAAACATTCTTTCCTTCTCCTCTTTCTTTCTAACTCATCTGTCTTAGTCCGCTTGGCTACATTCTTTATCTGTTTTTTTTTTTTTTTTTAAGTGAGATTGTTCTAAAAGACCTCATCCTTTTATTTCTTAACTCTGTAACCTCTCCCTGGGTGATGCTATTGATATTAATATATAACAGTACGTTTTCTAACAATTAACATGCTGATGACTCCAAATCTATAACTCTAGCCCAGACCTTTCTCCTGCATTCTGTGTGCTTCTAAAACTCTTTGTTTCATGTGCATTTCTCCCTCCTCTCACAGTCTCCTATCATGAATGCCCCTAATATCATTGTACCTGGAAGCTGGGGAATCAGTTAAAACTCTCTTTTCTTCTTTATCCCAACATATTTGTGTCCCTGTCATATAACAGATACCCTTTATTATAAGTATCTGTCTCTTTATCTCCATACCCAGTGATACTGTTTGTTGCTTATCCTCATTTTCTGTTGTCTCTTAAATTTTCTCTATTTTGTAGTCTTATTCTTTGTATGTACCTTTGACACTCTTTCTAAAATATAAATAATCAATACTTCTAAGCTTAAAGCCCTGCAGTGACTCCTTACTGCTTATAATTAATGTTCATCTTTCATATGAAGGGACGCAAAGTCTTCTGTGACACAGCCCGTATTACTTTCAGCCGCCATTCTTACTGCAATTTTTCTTCTCCTCTGTCCTCCACATTTGTGTTCTAAGTCTCACTGGAAGTATGAAAGTAGATTACATTCCTTGCCTCCTTCCTCAGTTCTCCGCATTCCCAGAATCTTGGACTTAGGCTTCCTTATTTTCTTGCAACAACAGAGTTTCACACTGAGATGCAGATTACTACTCAGAATAAATATATTGTCACTTCCTAGGGTTTTTTCCTTTTCTTTTTTTCATTTTAAATAGAATGCATTATTTTTATCTTAAAAGAAATATGATTCCAGTTTTGGAGTTTAGGCCCCAGGAAGGTGACTGAGGAAAGAGAAGCTGACTGAAGGGACTTACTAGTTACTTCTCAATCATTTGTACTTCCATGAATAATTGAATGCCTACTGTATGCCAGGCACTATTCTAGGTACTGGGGATATGCCACTGAACAAAACAGGCGTGGGATGTGTGTGTATGTGTGTGTGAAACAGAGCTCCTTGCAGAGCACCAACCTTACATTTTAGTTGAAAATAGACAGTAAAAAAATTAAAAAAAAGAATGCATAGATTTCACATGCATAAAAATGAAGCAGGGAACGGGCACTGGAGATAGGGATGTAGCGGTAGAATTCTGCTTTACATCCGAGTCATCAGAGAAGGATGAAGGAAGGAAGAGAAAAGAGCCGGCCCTGCCCGTTTCTGGGTGAAGAGCGTCACCCAGAGAGAGGACAGCTGGTGAGAAGGCTCTGAGAGAGGAGCTTGCTTGAGGTGACCCTAGAACTTGGGAGAACGAGCAAGATGGGAGATAAAATCTGGGACATATCTTGTAGGCCCTTGTAATGACTTTAGCTTTTACTCTGTGAGAGACCATGCATTTTGAAGAGTTTGAGCAAAGTAGTGACCTGTTTTGGCTTTTAAAGGGATCATTCTAACAACTGAGTTAAGAATAGTCTAAAGGAAAAGGGTGGCAGGTTGCAATTCAGGCCTAAGATTATTGATGTTGACTGTACCCTGGAGGGTAGCAGTAGATGTGCTGAGAATCAGCCAGGTGTTGTTTACCATAGTGCTTACTTTCTGTTTCTCTTTATCTCCAGGAGATGAGTAGAGAGACGAAGGTTAAAACTGATGAACTCTGTAAGAATTCTTAATTATAAGTGATTGAAATAGGACAGAATTGTATTCACTCTGTTCTGGTGTCATCTCACTCTATTGGTAAGACAAGTGAAACATGAATCCGTATTTCTTCTGTCAGTTTAATGCATAGCAACAGTTAGAGAAGGCATTTATATCTGACCAGGGATAGCAGGCATATTCCCAGATTAAAACAGGCCAAGAATTTCTGTTGCTAGTTTTTGGTGATAATATAAGAAATATTTTTCTTAGGATAATCAAATCTTTTACTGATATTAGAAAATATAAAAATAACTAAAATACATTTTCAGAAAAGTATTAAGTGCTTAAACGCATTTTAAAAATATGAACATTGAAAGTATTCCAAGTATAATAAGAATCTAGAGAAGTATGCAAAAATGCTATGCAAAACTAATTGACTTACTTTGAAGTAATTTGTTTGTAATAATTGCTAATACCTATTAAGTGATTCAGCATTGAATAATAATCCTGTTGTGAATTATCATGTTTTTAATGAAGAATAATTTCTTTAACAGGAAAACAAACAGCAAAACAGAAACCACTTACCCCAATGTTGTCTACCTGCTAGAGTGTCCAGCACTGTCCTTGTTTGCCTAGGACTCTCCTAGGTTTAGCACCGAAAGAGCAGAGTTCTGATAAATCTCTTAACCCCAGGAAAACCGAGATGGTAGATCACTCCAAAAAATTTACCATATTATTTCATGATATCTCCCAAAGCCACACTGTAAATAAGGTTTAACTATTCATATTCATTTAAAAAGAATTTTTAAATGCATGTTGTATTAAGTTATAAAAATTCAGAAGAACAGTTAACCTGCTTCCACCTACCTCCAGAGATGGTTAGTTTACTTTAATTTAAAGCTACAAATTTTGAAAGCAGCTTAGTTTACAGGTTACCCTCTTACTAGAATTTGTTTACAAGTAGGGATATTAAATAGAGGCCCATTTCCTAAACCAACAATGAGTATTGAAAGCTAAAGTGTAGAGTTTGGAATTGAAATGCATGTAAGTACTTAAAAGTTATGAGTTATGGAAATCTTGCATGAAGGATAAGAACCAAAATGATAGATAAATAAGGGAAAATTGTCTCAGATCCTCTTCCCGAGCTTCCTTACATCAAGTTTCTATAGTTTCTTCATCGTTGAAGATAGAAATTAGAAACATGTTTCAGAATGTGAGATTCACAGTAAATATCTTATTCGTTTTACCTGTCAAACTTTAATCCGTAAATTCAAACATTTATTGTCATGCTTATCTCTTGGGGATTCAAAGATGTGTTCTGCACAGTTTGGACCCTCAAGGAGCTGTCAGTCTAAAAGGGGAACCAGGAGTTCCCGTCATGGCGCAGTGGTTAACGAATCCGACTGGGAACCATGAGGTTGCGGGTTCGATCCCTGCCCTTGCTCGGTGGGTTAACGATCCGGCGTTGCCGTGAGCTGTGGTGTAGGTTTGCAGACGCGGCTTGGATCCTGCGTTGCTGTGGCTGTGGTGTAGGCCAGTGGCTACAGCTCCGATTAGACCCCTAGCCTGGGAACCTCCACATGCCGCAGGTGCGGCCCTAAAATGACAAAAGGCAAAAATAAATAAAAAATAAAAGGGGAACCAGGCAGATTTCAATCAGTTATGATAAAAAGCCTATCTTGGAGAAAAGCACAGGATGCTAAGGAAATACATAGAAAGAACATACAACTCAGCCAGTGTTGGGTAGAGAGGAAGTGGGATGGGGGCCAGGGAGGAGGCTATTCAGGGAAAGACACCTGAGGAAATGCTGCCTGGAGCTATGTTTGAAGACGGTAATCACCTAGGCAAAGAAGATCCTGTTTATCACAGTACAGTGAGAAGGCATGGTTTGAGCTGGCTTCTAATGGGAGATCAAATCTTCCATCTGCCTCAAATATTATTTCTCTTGGGAAACTCTGGACCTTGGGCGAGAAACTACACTTGTTCCTTTTTTTTTTTTTGGTCTTTTTGCCTTTTCTAGGGCCGCACCCACAGCATATGGAGGTTCCCAGGCTAGGGGTCTAATCGGAGCTGTAGCCGCTGGCCTATGCCACAGCCACAGCAACACAGGATCCAAGCCGAGTCTGCAACCTACACCACAGCTCACGGCAACCCCGGATCCTTAAGCCACTGAGCGAGGTCAGGGATCGAACCCATAACCTCATGGTTCCTAGTCGGATTTGTTAACCACTGAGCCACGATGGGAGCTCCTACACGTGTTCTTTTTTACTGTCTTTGAAATCTTGCATTTATTTTATGCTTAAAGTGCATCTCAAATTGAACTAACCACATATTAATGCTTCATAGCCCTTGGGAAGTGCAGATCAAAGCTGTTCCAGCAGACTTTACTTATGCGTTTAGAGCCTTCTTCCATAGTCTGAGATTACTGGAGCTGTTACACTGGGTAAATAATACAAATGTTGAAGTATTATTATGCTTAGTTTTACACCTTTGTGCATATGTTTCTCTCAGGTACTTTAGAGAGAATTTTCTAAGGTCTTGGGTAGGATTTGGCTCTTTGACTAGAATATCATTAATCTGTTTTACCCCAAGTTCTGATTACATATTTCTTTTTTTTTTTTGGTCTTTTTGCCTTTTATGTAGAGCCGCACCCGTGGCATATGGAGGTTCCCAGGCTAGAGGTCTAACAGAAGCTGTAGCTGCCGCCTACACCACAGCCACAGCAATGCGGGATCTGAGCCACGTCTGCAACCTACACCACAGCTCACGGCAACACCGGATCCTTAACCCACTGAGTAAGGCCAGGGATCGAACCCGCAACCTCATGGTTCTTAGTCGGTTTCGTTAACCGCTGAGCCACGAAGGGAACTCCTGACTACATATTTCACTGGACAATGCAGTAAGGGGTAGGCAAGATCCAGTTTAGAAAAGGCTTTATAAATTATACTAAAGGGTTGGTTTTAATTCCAAAGGCTGAGGGGTGAGAAGTGAGGAGGTGTTAGTGAGTTTTCAGCAGGGCAAATATGTGCGATCATTTTTGCATTAGATAAGTTAATATTACAGTAGTGTGGAAGACCTGCTTTAGGACAACTTGATTAGAAGCAAAGAGAAGGTCCTTGTTGACCAGAAATAGACTGCCAGGTATTTCTCTAGCAAAGATGGGTTTATTCAGTATCAGCACAGAATTGCAATTTGGAGTTTGCAGCCATGGTGAGCCAGGTGCAAGCCCTACTTGGCAAGGAAAGAGAGCACTTTTATAAGGAGGGAAAGGACAGTGGGAGGGCTTTAGTAAACAAAGAGCCTGGCTTTACATTAAACAGAGTACTTGCTAATAGTCTCTTCCTTGTGGCCTCTGCTGTCTTCACAGGGCACAAGAGCTCCCTCTTCTGGTCTCCAAACTCTGCTTAACTGAGTTACCATTTATTTATTTTTTTTTTCCACATCCTATAAAAATGTGGATAAAAAGTGATGAAGGCGGTGGCAGGGTAGGTAGAGAAGAGAGGGCAGGTTAAAAAGACACTAAAGAAGGCTGTAGAATCCATAGTGCTTGGTGATTCATTGACTGTAGTATAATAAAAAGTATCAAGGATGACCGCTAGCTTTTAAAAAAAAATTTATCTTGGGCTATTTCAATAATAAGTAATAATTGGTATCATTAATTAAACTAGAGAATACATGAGGAGAGACCAATCTGAGTGGAAATGTTGAATTTCGTTTTGGTAATACTGACTTTGGAGTAGAGAGGGTAAAGTTTTTAAAGTATCCAACTTATCCAATGAAGGATTTGGAGAAAACATAGTATATTTAATTTATTTGTGTAACTGGTATGAATTATTATTTAAGATGCTTTGGAATGTACATTGGAATAGTACAGTACCTTCTTTCAAGCAGTTTTCTGTGGGGAAGGGAGAAGCAACAAATAAACCAGACATTTAAAAAGGAGGAATGACTAAGATAGTCACCATTTGGCACTGAGAGAGCATTGACCCATAAGGGCCTTGAACTACTCTTTCAGTGAACTTGTGGTAAAGGGGCAGAGAGAGCAATGGCCACGCTAGCTGTAAGCCTGAGTCATTTTAAACATGGTTTTCACCTTTCCGATAAAAGGTTATTTAGGGTCCATATTGTATCATGTAGGATACAATACATGATATCAATACATGATATCATTTTCCCTGTTCTAGCCGAGTCAAAGACAGAAAGAAGGAAAATCATTTCAGCCTTGCGTTTGGAGTGCTGTCTAGTAGTGTCCCCTTGCCTGTAACTTAGAGGTATGTGAAGTCTGCCAAGGGGCCTCAGGTAATAAAGGGCTTTAGTAGAGGAAGGGGCCTCCTCTTAGCCCTGAACACAGGCTGTGGGAACTACTTCTGACTGTAGGTGTGTTGGCCAGCATAGTAGCCAACTAGCCACATGTGTCTGTTTACATTTACAATTTAAAAATTGAATTCCTCAGTCACACTGCCACATTTCAAGTGCTTAATACCACATGTGGCTAAGAGTTAGTCAGCAAATCGTACGGCTTACACTATAGAGCATTTCTTCTGTCATGGAAAGTTCTGTTAGACTGTACTGGTGTAGAGAACTTGCTTTCTTTCTGTATGTCTAAGGAGTCTTTAAAATCCAAGGAATTTGTGCTGTTACCTACTTTATCTTTTTGGCCTTCTAGGGTTTTATGCTAGATCCTATGGTTTTATAAATTATGTAATTATTTTTAGCTGCATATTGTTTGTATGTTTTCACCTTACTGTGGCCTGCTATTTTTATTATTTCATAACTTAGCCTTTATATTTACAGCTTTTAACCCCTTTACTTGTCTTCTGTATCATTTTCGTTCCTATTTCCCTTTAGCAGTCTGAAGGTCTTATAAGTCACCTGTGATTGATCCTCCATTTCTTTCTTTGCTGATTCACCTGAGTGGAAAGACTCAAAGAGAAAAAAATTCCTTCTTGGGAACGGGACTACTACATGTACTGGCAGGCTCCCTTAGTAACTAGAAGTATTTTTTCTTTGTACATCTATCAGTCTAGTTCCTTTGTTAGAAGATCTGAAATCTGTCAGTTTTGGTATATTTAAAATCTTTAAGTGAGGAAGCCATTTAAACAGATATGACATTCTAAAGGGGACAGGTAGAGATAGATACTATCCATTGTTTATTAAGCATTTGTATTTGCCAATTCCTGTGCTAAAAGCCATTTAGTCATTTAATTCTCCCAGCAATCCTGTAAGATAATTATGGCTTATTCCAAGGTACATATGAGAAAACCGAGGTCCTGAGAGAATGTCAGTGTGTGACCTAATCTCAGCCAGTTAAGTGACAGACTAGAACTGACAGACTTGAACTCAGTTCTAAGGCCTGCAATAGTAAATAGGAAGTTCGTGTTAGCAAAGGGCCCACAGAAACAATATCTCTGGTTCAGTGCTGGCAAGAAATGTTGTTATTGGATCTTCTCATAGATTTTTATGAACGTAGTTGCATTAGAGGATCCACAGCCAGGTTTTTGAAATTTTGATAAATTGGCCTCCCATCTGCCGATAATCCTAATCAGTATCAAATCACAGTGGATTTTGAGTATTTGTTATTTTTAGTTGTTTATGTGGATCTTCAAACAAACAAAATTATCTCTGGCAAATATCTGCTGGGTAGTCTTCCTGTGATACGGTCAACGTGATGTGAGAGAAGCCTCTAGGCCAAGTATATGGTCCGTGGACTGGGATGCTCCTATACCAAGGCCCATATAAATATAAATACACACAAACCATGTATATATGCACATACACACATGTATATATACACAATGTATATACACACACACACACACACGCACACACACACGCACACTGGTTGTCCTTTCTGCCTAGAATGCTGGTTCCCCAGAGAGCCACATATCTTAACTCCCTCACCTTCTTGAAATGTCTACTGAAATGTAACGTTCTCAAGAGATTTACTCTGATCATCCTGTTTAACTATGTTTCTCCCATTTAATTTCCTCATTCTCCTTCCAATAATTGATTGACAATGTGACGATGACAATTACGATGATGATTAGTATTGATATTGGCAGTAAGCACTGAGGTCTTTATGTAAATATCTTAGGACACTGGTCAGTATTGTATTCTCTTTGGGCTTATGCCTCAGCCTACCTTTAGAGCTAACTTTTTCCTCAGTTCCCAGCTGTGCTCCCGCTTTCTAAAGCTCAAAGTAAAGTACTAAGCTAGTATTCGTCAACCTTAAAAAAAAAGAAATGAGTCATCTCTTTCTTTGTTCCAGTTTGACATTAGTCCTATCACTTCTTCTTTATACAACGTAGTGAGTACCAGCCCTGTATGTTAACATGATCCAGAGAAAGGAAGACTTATTATTTCTCTTTAAATAAAACAATCCTGTAAAGCAAGCCCAGTCAAAGGCTCTTTTATGTTGTTAAGATAATTTAACTTGGGCCTATTATCATTTTTTCAAATGGCAAAAAATCAAAATATTTGGTTTTTTCCAAATGAATAGAAGAGGCCAAGAGTCCTGGAGGAGCCACCACAGGTTCTGTAGTCATGTTTTCAAACCAAGCTGTCCCCTTTTTCATCAAGCTTAGGCTCAGAGAACACTTAGAAAAGGAGCTGCCAATCTTTTTTAAAAGGAATAATGATGGAGAACAATGTCAAGGCTTTCCTCTAGGGTGTCTGCGCAATTTAATTCTATTCCCATGCATAAGCTCCTCTTCAAACCACTTGCCTCTAGCGTATTTCCTAAGTTTCATCTTGAAGAGCAATTTCCCCCCTGAATCCTCTATGCTAGGTTTGTCTCACAGCTTTCAAAACCCAATGAGAACTAAGGTTCTCTTATCTCATAGTTCACTTTTGAAATTCTCAGAAGATAAGTAGGACTGCTTGAACAAATCTTCAAGAGATGTGCCTCCAGAAGGTAGCTTACTGCCGTGGACATCAGTGTGCTCATACCACTCATCAAAGTGGGTCACAAGGGAGTGAATGTATGGCATTGGGTGATCTGGACAGTCTGTCAACCAAAGATTAGTTACCAGTGTTTCTGCTGTGTACATATGTACTTTCTTTCAGGAAGATTTTGCTATTTTTATGAGACAATTCTATTGGCAAGTAACTGAAATCATTTAACTCAGACCTCTGTCTGACCAGGACGGGTCTCTTTGGCCAGGTTTCAACAGTCATGCAGATCTCTGGACAATCAACCAGGTGAATTCTTCAGTATTCATTCTCCTTTTTCCTTTGAAATTAGGTATAATTAAAGATGAGTTGGTTATAGTTCTGTACTTAAGGAAGGCAAAAAGGAAGAAAAATAAAAAAAGAATGGTGAACAATTCACAGAAAAGATGCCTATTTCAAGTAGACTGTGTTTAGCCTTATTAGTTGGGGAAATACATATTAAAACAGAAACAGGATTTTCTTAATCTGGTGAGTTTGACACAAATATAAAAATGATAGTAAAATACAGCATTGCCAACTATGTGGAGGCAAAATGCAATCTAGGTTGTAGTACTATGGTTGAGATTTTTTTCATTCTTCTATGGTTGATTCTTATTAGTCACAGTATTTATGTTTTGTAAATCACCATGGACACCGAATTAGTGAATGCTGAAATATTGCTCAAGGGGGGAATAGGGTTAGGTCTCTGTGAGCTTCTGGACACATTTTTGTCAAGCATAATCTTGATAATACATTACCTTGTTTTTTTGTTTTCTGTTTAATGACACCTAATTTAATATCTGTTGTTGATTTAGTAACATTGAACTCAACAGCCAACAACACCATAACTCATTCTCAAATGATGCTTATAATACACGCGTGCTTTCTCTGTAAAGCACATCAGTCCTCCTGCACTTAGGAATACTAGGCAGCACTTAAGCCCTATACTTGAGGTCATTTTAAACAGTGAAATTGCCAATATAAAGCACAAAAATGCAAACAAAGTGGGGCTAAATATACTTCAAAGAGGATGCTCGCTTATAGTGTGAGTTGAAACAGGAAGGCATAGCATTGCTGTGTTCATCCTTAGCTGAGAACTTTTGTGACAAGTGATTCAAATTTTTGCCACTCTGTGTGTGTTCATGAATAACAATGAAGGTGCTCCAAGTATCAATTTAAGGTTACAAGTACATTTTAGTAAGTGAATTTACAAATATGGAATCCATGAATAATGAAGATTGACTGTATTTTCTACATTTATAAATAATAAGCTTGAATGGCTTTTACAGAAGAAAAACAGAGAAAATAATTAGCAATGCCTGCTTAATTAAATGTCCTGGCTTAAAAAAAAAAAAAAAGGGTTCCGTGGAGGGCAGATGGCTATGAGATGCTTAATGTAATTAGCTGATGGTACAAAATACATACTAAAAAAAGTCCTGCACTTCAGGAATAACTGTTGTGGATTTCTTTTGCTTTACTGTCAAATTAACACTCAGTTCAAAAACATGTCAAAGGTAATAACTTTCTTTGTGATTATAAAAATATGAAATAATGTAACCTAATAAAAGAGTAATAGAAAAGCAGATGACAGTAAAGTACTGAAATAAAACATTTTATAATATTTTTCAGTAACAAAACAAAGCTTTATTCAAATATAGTATTACTGGTTCAAACAATATCTTCCTGAAAAGGCAGGAGATATAATTCAGATTTAAAAGTAAGATGTTTGAAATTATAACATATCCTCTGGTAGTATGTAGATTTTTCAACTAAATTAACTTAAAATATTTTCTCATCTTTTTTTGTCGTTGTTCCAGCTGTGTTAGGTTTGAATCCAAGTTCTGACATTTATTTGTATTACCACTCCCAAGTCCGTGCTTATACTGTCTTATTACTTGTCTATGAGATCTTGTCCCAGCATCACTAGGGCACGAAACATGTACAAATCAAATGACTTTTAAAAATTAGATACGGAAGTACTTTCTTCTCTATAAAGTTTTAAAACTAGGAATTCTGTATTCTTTTTCTGAGTGATTTAGCTATAAGCAGACCCAAAAGCCACAAAATAAATGACAGTGCTTGCTTATTTCACATGTATCATAATTACTTATATTATGAATCGATGGCCAAATTCCAAGAAAATAGTAAAAAGCTGGATTAAAAACAAAAGGAACTTTGTACCATCTCACTTTAACTTGTAGCTATTACATATTGTATATCAGAAATAAAATATTTTCCCCTATGAAACCATTTAGACACCATTTTTATACTGTTATGATGAGTAGTGTTTATGCTTAATTCTTTCCCAAAAGTTTCTTTTTTGTTGTTCTTTTGGTTTTTGGAGTTTTGTTTTTTTTTGCTTTTTAGGGCCACATCTGTGGCATATGGAAGTTCCTAGGCTAGGAGTTGAATCAGAGCTACAGCTGCTGTCCTAAACCACAGCCACAGCAACTTGGGATCTAAACCACATTTATGACCTACAGCACAACTCACAGCAGTGCTAGATCCCCAACCACTGAGCAATCCCAGGGATCGAACCTGCATCCTCGTGGATACTAGTCAGATTTGCTACCATTGAGCCACAGCGGGAGGGAGCTTCAGAAGTTTTTAAAAATATATCCAGATGTTTCTCTAGCACTTTTGCATCAGAAGTCTATCAGATATGGTAATAGAGTCCTCTCATGAAGTCTTCTATTTTTGTTTTAATTAAATTTTTTTTTTTTTTTTTTTTTTTTTTTGCTTTTTAGAAGAGCCACACCTATGGCATATGGAAGTTCCCAGGTTAGGGGTAGAATCGGAGCTACAGATGCTGGCCTATGCCACAGCCACAGCAATGCCAGATCCAAGCCACGTCTGTGACCTATACCACAGCTTGTGGCAATGCCGATCTTTTAACCCACTGAGTGGGGCCAGGGATTAAGCCCATGTCCTCATGGATACTAGTCATTTATTTCTGCTGAGCCATAAGGGGAACTCTGCAGTCTTCTAATACGTTATACTGTGATAAGCTGTGGCATTAAAAAAGAAAAGAAAAACATGAGATACACTTTTTGATCTTAAAGAACTCGTGGTCTGGGCTTAAATAGGCCACACTGTCCATAAATAGGTGGATAGTAAATAGGCCAGGATAGGAATAAGAGTCCTGTGAACTGGCGTGAGTTTAGAAGTCTCCCTTAAGGCTGGCCTAGAGGCAAAGAGGAAGACCCAGTGAGGCCAGGAAAACTAAACAGAAGCAGCTGGGTAAAATGATTGGGCCAGCTTAGCTGATGAGAACTGTTCAGTGAGTGATTCTCTACGGGTATCATACTGTCCTCTGATCATGGAACCTTTCTCCCCATACCCTTCCTCTCTCCCCATTTGATTTGTGATTATAAATAAAACTGGGAATATCTTTTTTTCTGTGGTTACATACAATTCTTATTTTGACACACTACATTTAGAGTGTACTCTTTTATTCTGATAGAAAAAGTATATATTATGATATATAGAAGGATATTTTTAGAAGGGTTAATATCCAAAATATAGAAAGAACTAATATACTTCAATAGCAAAAAAAAAAAAAGAAGAGAGAGAGATATGATTACAAAAGTGAGCAGAGAATCTGAATAAATATTTTTCCAAGAAGACATACAAATGTCCAACAAGTACATGAAAAGGTGCTCAACATCACTAATTATCAGGGAAATACAAATTAGAACCACAGTGAGGTGTCACCTCACAACTGTCAGAGTGCTGTTATCAAAAAAGAAGAATTAATACGCGTTGGTAAGGATGAGAGAAAAGGGAAACCTCATGGACCATTGGCGGGAATGTGAATGTTGGAGCCACTTTGAAAAAAACAGTACGGAGGTGCCTCAAAAAATTTAAAAAAAGAATTACCTTATAATCAGTCCAGCGATTCGACTTCTAGAATTGTCTGGAAACAAAGACATTAATTCAAAAACATACATGCACCCCCGTGTTTATTGCAGCATCATTTACAATAGCCAAGGCATGGAAACAACCAATTGGATGGATGAATGGATAAAGAAAATATGGTATAGACACAACAGAGTATCATTCAGGCAATTAAGAAGGAAATCATGCCATTTGTGACAAAATGGATAGACCATGAGGGCATTATGCTAAAAATGTCAAACAGAAAAAGACAAACACCATGTGATCTCACTTACATATGGAATCTAAAAAAAATCTTATGCAGAGAACAGGTTAGTTTTTAATAAATATAGATTTTCTAGTGGCATGGAAGATGTAGAAAAGTATCTTGCGAATAAAACTTCCAGAGACTGACTATGGTATAGATTTGGTGTATATTAGGAATAAATTTCATTTTAAGAAATGTTTACCTTTTACTTGCATTTTTGTTGGATTGGGGTTTACTTTGTTTCATTCAACTAAAATTACTGAATATTCTGTGGGTGGGAGGTACACAGCAGGGGGGTGATAGATGAGAGCTCTGTCAATGTGGAATTGATAGTCTAATGAAGAATATAGTCATTAAATGATTATATGAATATGTATTATAACCATATTAAGTGCAGTAACAGAGTTTGATCATTGTGCAAGAGCTGATAGCAGGAGGCTATAGCTTACTCGAAGTGGAGAGATTCCTGAAAGATTCTCATTTATTCTAAATTTGAAGGATAGAGAACAGCCATGTGTGGAGGCCCTAAGTCTGGGAGAATCTAGTATAGTCAGGAATTCAGAGAAGTCCAGTTTGGCTCAGCTTTAGAGTGCAAAGAGGCGGGTAGCCTACAGTGTGACTGAAGAGACAGCTGAGGCAGATTATGAAGGCCACACTAACTATTTTGTGTTTATTTAAGTGCAGTGGTAAATTATATGGGAAAGTTTAAATGAGGGATCAATATGATAAAATTTGTGTTTTAAAAAATTACCCTGACCACTGTGTGGAATATTCGTTGGAGCGGGATAAAATAGTGGTGACTAGAGATTATGAGACCCTGGGCTTATCACCATCATTGGATGGTGACAGTGGAGGGGTTTGAAATACACTGTTTGAGAAAGGAGAGCTTGCAGAACTTTGCGATGTAGATATGAAGAGTTAAGTAGTTTATCTACTGTAGATAAACCATCTGTGAAAGAAGGGGTTCTTATATTTTAGAAGAGATACAGAAACAGTGGTTAAAACACCAAAGCCTATTTAACTGGGTTCATTGTTTAAATGTTCTTCCTGAGCTATCAATTTAAATTTTGGGTACACATAAATAGCTTTTACTCTCAAAAGTAGGAGAAAGAAATAAGGAAAAAATATTCAGTCTTGAGTTTGAACACATTACCTAGACATCCATCAACTTTTAGTAAATTTGGAATCCCCTGGTAAAGTTCTTGAGTCGCCTGTTTGCTTTGTTTTTGAAGAAAGCAGACTGGTGATAATGGGCTCTTACTCAGCTCCATCAATGTTAATTTTGATTTTGAAGTTTTTTTTGAACTTGGGTTTTGTAAAAACAAATGCTATGTATCACACTGCTGTAACCAGCAGATGTTGCTTTCTTGTTAGTTCTACTTTGGGGATTCAGAAGTGGGTGGAATTAGTTGATTAGGATCCAAAACAGACAGTGCAAAAATGTTCTTTAAAACCCTACAGAGTTGAAATCCAGCTAAAAATAGTATTTTTCTCCTAAACTTGTAACTCCATGGATATCTCTTTACTAATTTATTATTGCCTATGAATGTGATCCAAACCATTAAAGGTTATACTTATAAACTATTTGGGTTTGGTCCTAGTTTTGGGCTTTAACGCTTCCTATTAATTGCCATGATTCCCTGTTAGGAATTGTGACACTTACTGTAATGTCACATTTAACATGCATGGAATGCAAATAAAATGCTAATTAAATCATTGGTGACATACATAGTCTTTCTAATTTCAAAGCTACAGAAATAATTAGAATAGAAATGTGCCTTCCTTTTCTTAAGATTTCATCATTATTTTAGTTTAGATATAACTGCATGTAAACTTCCTCTGAGAAATTTACTGATAACCATTTGTCCTTTGTTATCCTTTCCCAAATTAACCTCACTTTGTTAGGCTTCTGAAGGTTCCTTACAGGTTGTAGAGGTAATAATATACACAGTGAACTTGGCTCAAAGCATATCTTTTTATCTCTATGATTTATTCATTCAAACAGTCAACCTACCAGTCAATACACCAGCCACCAAACATTTCCAAATTGTCTAGGTATCTAGGATTCTTAGGCACTGGCAATGAAAAGGTGAACAACACATTTTCCCTGAGCCAGAGGAACTTATATTCTAGTGGAAGGAAATCCCTATGCAACCAATAATTGCAATAATTGCAATGAAGTCTTATAATTGCCATGATAGATATATATATATATCAAATGGAAAACCATTCTAATCAAATAAGATTGAAAAATACTGAAACACTAATTTGAAAAGATATGTACACCCCATACTCATAGCAGCATTATAATAGTCAAGATATAGAAGCAACCTTAGTGCCGATCATTTGACAAATGGATGTGGTATGTGTGCACAAAGACACACACACACACACACACATACACACACACACACACACACACAGGAATATTACTCAGCTGTAAAAAGAAACCTTGTCGTCTGTGACAACATGGATGGACCTAAAGGGTGTTATGCTAAGTGAAATCAGACAGAGAAAGACAAATACTTAATGATTTCACTTAATGTTGAATCTAAAAAAGGAAGACAAACGAACAATGAAACAAAGAGTCATAGATATAGAGATGCAAGATGTGAGGGCATGGGAGAAGGACAGAAATAAGTGAGGAACATTAAGTGGTACAGACTTCTAGTTACAAAATAAATGTCATGGGTATAAAATGTACAGTGTGGGGAATATAGTCAATAATAATGTAATATCTTTGTATGGTGACAGATGGTAACTAGACTTAGCATGGTGATCATTTTGAAATGTACGGAAATATCAAATCACTGTGTTATATACCAGGAACTAATATAGAACTATAGGTCAATTATACTTCAGAAACAAACTCATAGGAAAAGAGATCAGATTTGTGTTTACAAAAGACAGGAGGTGGGGGAGGGGGAATTAATGAAAGTAGTCAAAAGGTACAAACTTCAGTTATAAGATAAATAAGTATTAGGAATGTAATGTACAACACGATAAATATAGCTAACACTGCTGTATGTTATATAGCAAAAAGAGTGAATCCTAAGAATTCTCAGAAGGAAATTTTTTTTCTATTTCTTTAATTTTGTATGCATATGGGATGAAGGGTGTTCACTAAACTTATTGTAATCATTTCCTGATATAAGTCAGATCATTATGTTGTACAGCTTAAATTTACAGAGTACTGTGTGTTAATTATATCTCAATAAAACTGGAAGAAAAAATTAATAAATTTCCAAGGAGTTCTGGCTGTGGCTCAGTGGTGACGAACCCACCTAGTATCCAGGAAGATGCAGGTTCCATCCCTTATCATCAGTGGGTTAAGGATCCAGAGTTGCCATGAGCTGCCATGTAGATTGCAGACACTGCTTGGATCTGGCATTGCTGTGGCTGTGGCGTAGGCCAGCAGCTGCAGCTCCGATTCCACCCCTATCCTGGGAACTTCCATATGTCATGAGTACAGCCCTAAAAAGATAAAAATAAATAAACAAATACATTTCCAACAGTTGAAAAAAAAAAGATCGAGAAATTTTGGGTTAAATGGCATTAATCTGCTTTGTCTACCACGGGACTCTAGGACATTTCAAATGCTGACATGAATCATGAATCTCCAAAGAGGGCATCTGGTATGAAGTATTTTCCAACTTTGTTGCCAAAAGTTAGAGATGACAATCAGGATAAGAAGAAATTCCAAACCATAATTCTTGCTAAGCTGCCTGAAAGGACCATGAAGAGAACATAAAGAATGTTGAAACATAGCTTTTACTTTTTAGGGAAGAGCAAAAGATAAACAGCATTACATAAATCTAAATTTCAAAATTTGTCTTCTTTATTTCTAGCTTACTCTACCCAGCACACTCCTTTTTCCCTGCCCTGCATCTTTGCACTGATTTTGAGTCTTTTGTGCTTCTGTGCTTTTGAATTTCTCATCAGTGTTAGAAAATAACCATTTTTCCTGTTGTTGAAACTTAATCACCCTGATACTCTAACATTCACAAATACTTGTATTTTTAAGTCTGTTCTCTATCAAATGAAAAGACTTATCTACAGTTAAAGGAATTTAGAAAAAGTTTTGTTTCCTCCCCCCCACTTTCTGGTGCTGAATGGAGGGGTACTTAGTTTTTATTTTATTTTATTTTATTTTGAAATTTATCTTATTGAAATGTAGTTGATTTACAGTGTGTTGATTTGTACTATACAGCAAAGCGATTCAGTTATATACGTATATACATTCTTTTTCATATTCTTTTCCATTATGGTTTATCACAGGATATTGTAGTAGGAACTTGTTTATCCATTCTATAAGTAATAATTTGCATCTGCTAATCCCAAACTCTCAATCCATCCCTGCTCCCACCCCACTACCCCTTGGCAAGCACAACTCTGCTGCAGCTGCAGGTCTTCACCACAGCCACAGCCACTCAGGATCTGAGCCATGTCTGTAACCTACGCCACAGCTCAGAGGAATGCTGGATCCTTAACCCACTGAGCAAGGCTAGAGATCGAACCCGCATCCTCATGGATATTAGTTGGGTTCTTAACCTACTGAGCCACAACGGGAACTCCTGGGGTTCTTGTTCTGTTTTGGGGAATAAAATTCAGAGTCTATGAATGTGGATGTGAAAAAAAATCAATTATTTTCACTAACCTCTGAATAAAAGCTAGAATTGTTGTGAACACAAGCAATAAACCACTGTAGTAGCTATACCGTGACTTAGCAATTGTTAGAAATTACATTTTCATATCATAATTGTAGAGATCATAAAAATATCATTTTCAGTGATTGCTACTGTTTTTTTTCTTTTTCTTTTTTTCTTTTTTTTTTTAGGACCACACTCGCTACATATGGAGGTTCCCAGGCTAGGGGTTGAATCAGAGCTATAGCTGCTGCCCTATGCCACAGCCACATCAACACCAGATCCGAGCCACATCTGCGACCTACACCACAGCTCACGGCAATGCCGGATCCTTAACCCACTGTGCGAGGCCAGGGATCGAAGCTGTATCCTCATGGATGCTAGTCAGATTAGTTTCCACCGAGCCACGACGGGAACTCCACAGTTGCTACTTTAAAAGTTATAGTTGTTTTTATATCAGCTGCTAGATCTTAATAAAGATGCACTTTATGTTTTTGTTACAACTTAAAATATTTTGGTAATTGTATTTCAAAATAAGTAGTTTCCTTTGTAATCCTATGTGTTTTATGCATTTAAAAACATTGTGCTCAGAAAAGTTTTTAGACTCCATAAGGCTGCCAAAAGAGGACCTAAGCACAAGATAAAATGAAGAACCATTGTTTTGGAGAAACTAGTGGAAACTAGTATGTAATAGTAGTTTCATAAATGATGGGCAGGGTTACCATCATCATTAGACAAACTTGCATAAACAAAGCAGTTGCAAAAAAAAAAGGAAAAAATGGAAAAGGAAATCTTTGGGGGGAGGGATTTTAAAAAAAGAATGTGGAGTTCCCATCGTGGCACAGCAGAAACGAATCTGACTGGGATCCATGAGGACGCAGGTTCAATCCCTGGCCTCGCTCCATGCATTAAGGATCTGGCGTTGATGTGGCTGTGGTGTAGGTCAGCAGCTACAGCTCTGATTCGACCCCTACTCTGGGAACCTCCATATGCTGTGGGTATGGCCCTTAAAAAAAAAAAAGGAACCACTGTTTTGAGAGGAAGATACACAGGGTCAAATAAACATAAATGAGTCCTGGAATTAGAAGACAGAGTAGTAACCTAGGCAACCGCTTCCATTTTATTCCTTTTCCCTGCATGAACGCTCCCCAATCCTTTCTACTCTGAGCTTCTAAGAATTTTTAGGACTTGTAACTCATTCTTGTCCATTTTCTTAATCCCTACCTGCTTTAACTTTTAAATTAGTATTTGGATGGATTCACTGATTCTTTCTACAAATGTTTAGGGGTACCTATTATGTACTAAGTAGATTTTAGAGATACAGCAGTAAACGAAACAAGTAATGGACTTTATCTTCACAGAGATTACATTCTGATGGAGGGAGATAGACCATGAACAGAATAAATAAGCAGAATGTCTAGTATGGCCAATGATGGCAAGTACTGTGGGGGAAAATCAAGCAGGGAAGGAAATAGGGTTCTCCAGGAAGGGGAGGGATTTGCAGTTTTCAAAGAGAATGGGCAGGGAGGGCTGTGGCTGACAGGTAACAATGGATACAAACCTGAAGGAGGTAAGGTTAAGTCAGTCATTTCTAGGTCAAGAAAACAGCAAGCGCCAGAGTGGCAGCTTGCCTGGTATGTTGAAAGAAGCCCCCAGCTCACTGTGGCTGGAGCAGAGTGACCACAGGGAGAACAGCAGGAGATGAGATCAAGTCAGACCAAGTGGAACACTGCAGGCAGGCCTCTGAGAGGACTTTGGCTTCTATTCTGAGTGAAATATATATAGGCCATGACGAAGAGTTTGACGAGAGAACCAACAGAATCTGATGTGTTTTAATAGTGTCTCTAGTTTCCTTTTTTTTTTTTTTTTTTTTAATTGGCCATGCCTGCAGTGTGTGGATGTTCCCAGGCCAGGGGTGGAACTTGTGCCACAGAAGTGACAACGCCAGGTTCTGCTGCACTACCAGGGAACCTGAGGGTCTCTAGTTTCTATGTAGAGAGTAGACAAAGCAGTGTAAGAACAGAAAAAAGAAAAATCTTGATTTTATCACTTTCTATTTTATACCATAACTTTCTATCTCCTTGCTTCAGAACTTCTCCTTGCTTTCAGAACCACCTCCTTCCAATTCAGCACCCACACTGCTATCTGAGTAACTATTTTTTAAAATGTAAATCTCATCAATCGTGCCCCTGCCTGAAACTATTCTTTTGCATCCAGTGTTTACTGAGTAGTTAGAAACTCCTGGCAAGACAAGGTCGTCGATGATCTTTCCCCTTTCTATCTGTGTAGTGAACTCTATCTCTGGTTTAAGATGTAGGTGTTATTATTCAAACATGGTAAAGCCCTCAGATCAGGAGGATTGCTAGTGAAAAGGTGTTTATAGTTCCCAAGAGGAAAGGGTAAGGGGTGTTCCATCCCGCACAGGGACACGGGGAAAAAAACACCGAGATTAGTCAGGAGCAGGAGGAGTGGAGTGGCAGTGTGGGTACATGAGCAACAGCCTTTTTTGTGGTTTCTGTGGAAGGACAGGCAAGACAGGCTAAGCAGGTTTAGGACTGGGTAGTTTTAATGATTTTAGTGGGCTCTGGGGTATAGGGGGCTGCTTCTAAGTTATCTGCCCCTGGGGTAATAAGGGCAGGGGAATATTGGCCTGGAGCATAAATGTCTGATAGAGGATGTGAGGAGGTGTGGGTGGGCTCTGGATCAGTTGGTCTTTCCAGGGTCAGCAAGGCCCCAGTTGTCAGAACATCATAATAAAGACGCATGCTTAATACAATCTCCTGTTCTCACTGTCTGCGTTCTGGTCAATTCTAAATACTTGCATTTTCTGAACATTCCATGCTAAATTTCCTTGCCTTCTTCCTGGAAAAGAACAGTCTATCTCTTAATTTAGTGATTTTCTTGGTGAAGGCTTCCCTGACCTTTCAAACAGACTCGTAACTCCCTACCAGTTTTATTCAATGTCGCTTATCACATTGTGTTATGATTACTAGTTTACAGTTATTGCATAATACCACTACCCTTTCCCAGTCAGACTGTGAGCCCCTTGGGAAGCTGAACTGCCATATTCCTCTCTGACTTTCTGGAGTCTGTAACCTAGAACAGTACTTGGTGTGTAGCTGGCATTTAATATATATTTATTGACTAAAATGAAAAATGACTAAGTGGATAAGTGAATAAATGAGTGACTTCTACATCCATCTTAACAGCAGGAAAGCCATCATTACTGAGATTTCTTCAGTTTGTAACAGTTAGGAAAAAGTCCCCAAATCTTCATTTTAATCACTTCCACGAAGTGGTCATCAAACTGAATGATTTATGCTGTTCCTTCTAACTGTAAAACTTTGATTTTTTGGCTGAACTTTAGGTGAATTATACCTTTCCCTTTTCATGGCTTGGAAGTATATAATTCACAGTTTTCAAATTTGCACCTGTAGGAAATGTGGTGCGTGATTTTTATTCAATTATTTTAAGTCCCTTTGGCTGCATTAACTGTTTTCTACTGCATAATATTGTTTCCATT
Source organism: Catagonus wagneri (assembly GCA_004024745.2). Lineage (NCBI taxonomy): Eukaryota > Metazoa > Chordata > Mammalia > Artiodactyla > Tayassuidae > Catagonus > Catagonus wagneri. The sequence continues at coordinate 2,780,952 of PVHT021183576.1, forward strand.
AAGAACTCATTCGTAGCTTAACATTTTACCTTTTTTCCTCTTTCCATTTTCTTTTTATTCATAGAGAAGATCACTTGTTTTGTTTTTCTTCAAAAATAACCATGTTCTAATCAGACATGTCCCCATCACAGTCAGAAGGAGGGGCTAGAGTTTTCCCAAAGCAGTGCACACTGGGGATGGGGCATAGCCACCAGCTGGAGCTGCTAGCTCTCTAAAATCCCAGGAGGTTGCAGCAACGTGTGCCAGGCCTTATCTCCCTAATGCACTTGTGCTACTTGTAGGTTTCAAATGTCAGCTGCTAGTGGTATTACTTGGACAGCAGGCTTTGTGTCAAGACGGAAATAAAAAAAATTCAAACCTTGAGTTCTTGGGATATTACCATTTTTGGATACCTAAGAGCCTGCCACCTTACCAGTCTCTTCAGTAGGTAAAAGCCTCTGACACCAGTGCCAAGTTTGAGCACAGGATCAGTTACATTTGGCATGAATTGTACTGAGCCATGGTGTTCTCAGGATGTTGTTAGTAAGGCATTTTATTTATATCTCAGTGAGACAGTCCTACCACTTGCAAGGCCAGAGAGGGACTTCAGGGACCCTTAAAAAAAACGTGCAGAAAAGTGAATGGGTAGCACAGAATTCACTACCCATTCACTTTTGTGTATTGATTTTTGATTGGTGACTTTAGATAGCAAAACGATAATCATTGCTCCTCTGTAGTAAGTACACGTGTGATCTTTCTGAAAGAACTTAATTAAAATATGAATAGTAATTCATAATATATGTAATTTACGTATTGACTATGTATATCATAAAATAATTCTGTGCTTTACTATAAAATCCTTTCAGTAGTGCTTCAAAACAAGGTTTCCATACACTTAAAGTAAAACCCAAATTTAAGGTATTTAATGTAAAAAGTAAAATACATATGATATGGATTTTTAAAAAAGCTTGTTCTCAGAGATGGTTGTACATTTCAGAATAAACCAATGTTATCTCTAAAGATTCCTCACTCCATTATCTTCTGAATCTTTGCTATGTAACCAATATACTATTTTCAAGTTGCTATGAGTTGTTTTGACTTAATAGTTTCTCTCCTGGTAGGACATTTAGTCCTGTCTAAAACATCCAGTAGACCTTTGGTCTATACCAAAAGGTCCTTGATATTTGCAAGACCATTTTGTCCTGTTCAAATCATACATAAGACATTTGGTCCATGCCAAAAGGTATTTGTCCCTTCCAAAATGACTTGGCATGAACCAGATATGCTCTTGAACATTTTGGACAGAACCATATTTCAAGGACCTTTTCATGTGGAGCAGACGTCTTTTTTTTTTTTTTTTTGTCTTTTTGCCTTTATCTAGAGCCACACCCGCAGCATATGGAGGTACCCAGGCTAGGGCTCTAACAGGACCTGTAGCCGCCGGCCTACACCACAGCTCACGGCAACGCCAGATCCTTAACCCACTGAGCAAGGCCAGGGATCGAACCTGCAATCTCATGGTTCTTAGTTGGATTTGTTAACCACTGAGCCACGAAGGGAACTCCTAGAGCAGATGTCTTAAGAAGCAGATTTTCTGTGGACGTTTGGAGAAGACCTTATGACTGCTAACTATTTCTCTCCTGACTCTGCTCATTCCTCAGAGCGCTAGTTAGAGTACAAAATTGTTGGAGAGTAAATTTATCCGAAGGAGGGTTGAGTATACCATATTTACTTCTTTTTCAAGTACTGTTTTTCCTTTAAGACACCACAAACTGCCCCAATCTTGAGTAACTTTTGCCATCCTTTGAACTCCTATCTCACTCATTGTCCATACTTCTTATCCGGCAGTAGATATGTGCTCCTTGTATAATTTTCTTTTATGAATGTTCCTCACCTTCTGGTGTAGATACTAATTTGGAGACCTGTCTTACACCTTTTCAGTATCTCCAGCATCCCCAAATGCTCTGACACTGTTCTTTCCCAACTTTCATGTACACGGTAAACCCTTCGAGATCTTATTGGAGATTGTGATTCAGTCAGTGTAGCGTGGGGCCTGAAATTCTACATTTATGACATTCTCAAGTTTGTGATACAGTTGGTCTACAGATGATACGTAAAGCGCCATGTCTGTGGCAGACTTTCAACAAATGTTTGTTGATGCTATTTGTTTCATAAAAGGACACAAGATTTGCGTTTTGTTGAATGCTTCATTTGTCTGCAATATGAAAATGGACATGAACTTAGATTTAAGTCAATTTCTGTGAATAATTGAAGGTGTGGGATGTCTGTGTTTTTTTTTTTTTTTTCCTGGCTTCTCTATCTGATCAATAGGAATGGAGTTTAGCACATTCATTTTAATAGATACCAGATTGGATGATATTATATGTGAATACCTTCTACTTCTGGATTTATTAGATTTAGGCTTAAAAGTACAGGCCTTTATAACACATTTTCAGTCATCCGAATTATCCAGTCTTTTTCTAACTTCTGCTCTTACTCAGGACATCTGGCTTTGAGGAGCAGATGCAGTTTTCCTGGTAAACTCAAATCCTATGGGTATCACATTTCCAGGTTAAGAATTAGGCATAACCTTACTCTAAACTTTATAAAATTTTTCCTACCTTTTTTGTGGATAGAATTCAAAAGTGGGCCATTAAGAATTATCAGCAAGCAATGACTGAGTCCCTAGCTTTTATTTTATTTTATTTATTTATTTATTTTTGTCTTTTTGCCTTTATCTAGAGCCGCACCCGCAGCATATGGAGGTTCCCAGGCTAGGGGTCTAACAGGAGCTGTAGCTGCCGGCCTTTGCCACAGCCACAGCAACGCGGGATCCGAGCCACGTCTGCGACCTACACCACAGCTCCCGGCAACGCTGGATCCTTAACCCACTGAGCAAGGCCAGGGATCGAACCCGCAACCTCATGGTTCTTAGTCAGATTCGTTAACCACTGAGCCACAACGGGAACTCCGAGTCCCTGCTTTTAATGGCAACCAAGAAACCCATGCTCTTTACCATGGAGTCCATTGTTGATTTCCCTGTTTTTCCCCAAATAGAGAATACACTCACATAGGGGGTTGTATGCACTTCAGACTTTGACTGCCAATATTAAAGTATCTTAGATGGGGCTCATTTTTCTGGTTATTTTGGTAGAAATTTAGTTCATTTGTTTCCCTCCTGTGAAGTGTAGGTGTCAGATGTTATTTGGTGTGAGTCTTCCTGGCCTACACTTTTTGATATTGCCTCTTTTCCTCGGGCCCCAAATCTACTTGAATATAATTCCTCACAAGTGAAATCAGACACACTAAAATTGAAGACATCTCTGTTTTGTGACTAGTGAAATCAAACATTTTTTAATGTAATTTTATCATTTTTTTCTAAATTACTGAATTAGTTCATGTTTATTACCCACACTTCCAGAAACCGAACAAAAATAAGGAAAATTATATAAAAAACAACAGCCAACTATATAAAAAAATTGTAAAAATTGTTACTTTACTTTCCAGAAATAAACATTTTAGTCTCAAACTGTTTTTATGCATATTAGAAAAATAACATTAAGATCATACACTATTTACAGTTTTGTAGCATTTATTTAAAACTATGTTGTGGTCTTTTCTAATGCCATTAAATATACTTTCATAACCTGGTTATTAAAAACTTCATAATTTCATAGTATTCCAGCATATGGATTAGTTAACCATTCTCCACTGTTGATATTTTTTTCTCATTTTTATGTCAGGGGCATTGCAGAGGTCAGATTTGTAAGTAGAGGATGTTTTTTCTTATTGCCTTAGAATAAACTCCTAAGGGTGAAATCGCTGCATTAGAAGATGAAAGGTTATTTATTCATTTATAATTTGTTTCGTCTTGTCCTTTCTAAAACTGTGGTGGTAACTTAATAGACTGTAACTTAAGTAATTGCATGTTTTCCTTATAATGTATTTCCTTTGAATAGCAAGACTTATGTTGGTTCCCAAAGTGCATCAATATACAATACAGTTACATAATATTTAGAACACTAATTAACCCAAAGAGATAGTAAACAGTAGGCATTACAGTGAGCAGTATTCATCAACTTGATCTACCAGCGTACACTGCCTAGTTCTGTTATAGTCTTGTCACATTTGAGACATTGACTTGTACAAACAGTACATAAAGCAACTCGCACATGAATTTTAACTAGGAGTGAATGGCTCTTTACCAAAGCAATAACTGATCTCTTAAGGTTTTTTTTTCCCTGTTCG